>BQMF02000776.1:0-120033 GCA_027922465.2 Turritopsis dohrnii | reverse complement strand
TTCTTCATCTCTCTGAAAGCGCTACTCACCTTCTTCTTAATAACTTTAGGTACATGATCTACTAACCAATCTCTCCATTCATTCAACTTGCTTTTCACAACAGGTCGAGATTTTCTCATTTCTTGGTGCTCAAACAAATCCATATCTTGTCGGGTAGGAATAAATGGAACAGGTCTTGGTGGTGGAACAGGTCGGTTAAACCTAGTAGGTCTTGGTGGTGGAACAGGTCGGACAGGTGGGTTTGCTAATAATTCGATCAACTCAGCTTTTCTGAGTTTTGAGTAGCCAGGTATGCCACGCTCTCTCGCGATAGCTTTTAATTCAACAACAGTATTTTTAGTAGTCATGTTTGATATACATATGTAATTAGCTCTCCTTTAAGTTAGTTTAGAAATTTCCAATTTTTTCAGACTATATAGTTAACATTTGTTACTCGATTTTAAGTAACAAAAAACACAGCCTCTACAAGGTTGAACGAGCTAATTTTTTTTGTTTCCGAACCATCTTTTTCTGCTCTTTATTATGCTCTCGATATCTGAGATATTTTTCTTCGTTGTTTTTTATCCAGTTTGAATAGCGTGTATAAAATGCTTGTTTCATATCAGGATCGAGAGTATAAGATGGATCCTTATCATTCTTTTCAAGTACATCAATCATTTTAGCTTTATTCATTTGCTTAACATATTTTATTTTTCGTGATGCACATAATTTTACTAACATATCATAAGTCATTGATTGGTAATCTGATACTCCATTATCGTAATATGATTCTGTTTTGTCAGTCATGTTTATTCTTTATATAAAAGAGATAAAACTTTTAAGCCACTTTGATGTCATTTTTTTTAACAAAATGAGCTAAAATAAACGTTGTTTATAAATAAAAAAATGTCAGACACTAAACTTCAAGAGATTTATTATCAACCTCAAAACTTATGGAAAGGACAAAAGGCTGTTCGCAATCTAAGAGGATTTGGTTTCAAACCGAAGGAAATTAAGAAGTGGCTATCAAAACAAGCTTTGTGGCAGGTACATCTACCGACAACGAAAAGGATCGAACGTCCATATTATGAGGTAACTAAACCGAATGAGATTCATCAATTTGATATATTGTATATGCCTAGTGATATGCTATATGGTAATAAATACAAATACATCTTATCTGGTATCGATGTTGCTTCACGTTACAAAGTAGCCCGACCTTTGAAGACTAAGAAAGCCAAAGAAGTTGCTGATATGATAAGAGATATCTACAGAGTTGGACCCTTAAACTACCCAAAAGTATTTCAATGTGATAACGGTTCAGAATTCAAAGCCGATGTGACAAAGCTGTTGGAGAAGAATAACGTCGAAATTAAAAGAGTAACTACTAAATATAAGCATACCCATACAGCGTTTGTCGAGGCGTTGAACAAGATACTTGCCGAAAATTTATTCAAAATACAAGATGCTCAAGAACTGAACGATTCGGAAAAGGTATCATCTACGTGGGTCAAATATTTGTATAAACTTGTAGATAGATTAAACGATACGAAGACTCGGATGATCGATATGAAACCGAAAGATGCTATTAAAATGAAAGAGGTGCCTCTCGCTAAACGAGAGAGCTATCCACCTGAAGAAAAATTACCTCAAGATGGTTTGTATAGATATCTATTGCAACCGGGTGAAGAGCACGACGACCATCGAAAAAGAGCAACAGATAGGATATGGTCAAAGAAGACATATAGATTGAGTGAGGTAATAAAGCAACCTGGTAACCGTGTAATGTATTACCTTCAAGATGGACCTGAACGAGCTTTTGTGAAAGAAGAGCTGATATTAATACCTGAAGATACAGAGCTACCTCCTGATTATGTGCAAGGTTGGTGAATCGTACAAAAGTATCTTTACTAGAAACAAGTAAAGATGAGTCGACGAGATTTTATCTACAGCCACATAATGTCATAATCAAAGAATTGTCTTTCTGAATTCTTTTGAGATTGTTTGAGACCTTTCGGTCTGACAAAGGCCTCTCTAGAGCTCCAACCATAATCATTTAATTCAATGAAAAGTCTTTCAGGCAACCACACCTTATATATATTTCCTGCTCCGTCTTTCAACTCTGCATACATAGCTTTTGTAGAAAAAAATTTAACATGATAAATCACGTTTTCAGGTAGCTCTCGCCACTTTATGATCTCTGTCATTTGTTCCTTGTTTTGCTTTTTGATTATTTGTTCGAATGTATCAACTGTTGGGAATTCCATTGTCTATATATACTTGTGATCATATCTCTTTATATCAGTTTCATTTATCACTTTATCACTTTTCAAATTGAGGAACACATAACCACACATCCTAGTAACCATTTTCGGTTATGGATTTTTTCAGGTTTTGAAGTTCTATCATCAAACTTTTTTGAAATTGATTTTGGGTTTAGGTCTCCATCTTTCTATCTGTAGAACTGAGTCCTTCTAAAGCTTTGTAATATGTTCCCTGCAAAACCTGGAATTCTTTGTAATTGATCCTTCCATCAGTCAGCGCCTGACTTATGTTAGTTTCGAACACAGCGATTGAGGATGTAACAATATCATATAATTTTATCATTTTTTCTACTTTCTTTTGATATCTTTTGATGACAGCTGTGGTAAGTCCGGTACAGATAGAGCCGGCTAGGGCTACACCACCTAATCCTGCTGAAATAGGTATTCCGATAATAGTAGCCCCTGTTGCAATTGAACCGATGCCAGAGCCAATGGTTATAGCGCTTGAGCTAGCATTTAGTAGCATCGATCGTTCTATCGCCTTGTTGTATCTCTTGAGCTTGATGCTAAACTTGTTCTTAAGTTTTATCAACTCTTCAAATTCTGAATTTATTACGCTTGCGTTAAACTTTTCCTGCTCATTCAAATCCTCAGGAGCAGTGGGTAGTTTTGGATAAATTTTACAACTCATATTTAGAGAGAGATTATGTTATAATAATAAATAATAATAAATTATCCTCTAAATAAATAAATAAAATGGCAGACATTGACATAGATTCTTTTGGAGAACATGGTATGACGACAGATGAAACAACCGATGAGACGTTTCCTTTCATACCAACTTCGGGTGGTGAACAAATAGATACACGCGGAGCGACGGGTGAAACCTCATTTGGTGGTGGAGATCAGAAAATTGAACTTTTGAAAAATTTTGTTGGTGATATATACAAAAGGTTATCTGAAAGGCTCCAGCAATACCCTAAGGTGTTATATACCGATCAGTTTGAAATTAGAGATGGTGAATTATACTACAAAGACAGTAGCAAACCATTGACGAGCGAAGGAATACTAAGGGGTACCGATACCATAGCTGAAATATTGGGTAAGAAAAGATTACGTAATTTAGGGTATGATATACCTAAGAGCAAAATAACAGCCAGACAGGCAGTTATGCTAAACAAAATACAAGAAGAACTACCTTCATCATCTAAAATCACAAAATCGAGTGATGTAGAGCTTGAGGAGATTACGGGGAACATTGCAAACAGTACGGAAGATCTAATTTCATTAATAAGACAACAATCGGTCGATCATGAAACAACTCAGACCGGTGATCTATTTGAATATCCTGTGCGAGAGTTGTTAGGATTGGATAAGGCGCTGAGAAACATACGAGGAGGTCTTCAGGAAGAGGTTGCGAAAAAGGTTCGAATAGAACAGCATATCGATCGAGAGAAAAACAAGTTGGAGGAGATGGAAAACGATGCAACATACACGGACGAACAACGAAAAGAGGTTGAAGAGAGAATGGATGGATTACATGAAGAGTTGAAAGCTAGGAAAGAGAACATTGATATTCTCAAAGGTAAATTAAACAGTCAAGTTACGAGCATCAAAGAAACCATTGCTAAAGTCCTCGACAAAGATACCACATTAGGTGAAAGGATACGAACACTATTCCGTGAACAAGGTATAACAATCGTTAGCATTCTGACAGCGTTTGGTATGGCTATCGGTGTTCTTGTGGAAGCTTTGTTACCATCAGCAGCTGGAAACTCTTCGCAAAATCCTGACAAAGGTGGTGATAAAAAGAACGATGCAAAGGAATGGATAAAAAATAAACTAAAAGCGTTAGCATCACTTCTAGGTAGATTAGCATCTAAAGCGGCAGAGGCTTTACCAGGAATAATTGGGTCTATCGTATCGTGGATACTCACTAGAGCTAAGGAAGTTGTAGGTTGGTTAAGTCAAAATTTATGGGCTCTGATTGTAGGGTTGATCTATACATACCTTGTCACTAGACGATAACCATCTGAAAGTGTATATGTTACATGTATCGTGTAACATAATTTTTGTTGATGGTCTTCATCTTTCAAAATACCACACAATTCCACCAATACCGAGCATACTCAGAGCTGTAAAAGCCAATTCTCTTTCATGTTGATCATGACTCGGTGTATAAAAGTCGCTCAATACAGGCTCTCGTGGTAGCGGTTCAAGATGATTACTAAATACTCTATTGTACTCTCTCATTGCATCATTTAGCTCTATGAATTTTGAATCGGCCTTCTTTTCGAGCATGAGCTGCTTATTGATGAAATCGATCCTTTCCTGTCGTTTTTGCTGCCATTCAATCTGTGCTTTTTGTAATTTTTCTATGGCCAAATCATGACGTTTTCTTTCCTTATCGATTCTGTCTTTGGATAAACTTGAAAACAGATAGCTTGATCCTGTGAAAGCCAAAGCGTTAGCCAAAGCTCCACCCAACATCATTGCGATAGAAGCCATATTTAGATATTGATATTTTCAGGCAAAATCTTTTGTTTGATTAAGTAGTCCTTTGTCACTTCACTAGCGGCGATAATGGCAACTAGTTTTCCCGTATCTTCCAAGTCGAACTTTTGAATAGAGGGAGGTGTCATTTTTAACACCTTTTTTCCTAGCATAGAGTAGCCGATAGCGAAAACGCAGACGACTGATGCGTGATATAAATCGTTGACGATACTTTTCTTGTCCATGTTTGTTATATATACATTTTTTTCTTTTTATTCCATTTCATGTTTATTGATTTTCACTGGTATTTTAGATTTTTGTGGAAGGGGGGTGGATGGTGACCCATGGGGTAATATTTGCTCTTTCTTTTTATACACAAAATAAGCAAATCCACCAACTAAACCGAGAGCTATTATTCCACATACACTATAGATGTAGTTCATAGGTTGTTCATTTGGTTTGGTGAGAGAAGCCTCAGGCTTCTCCATTTCTTTTTGAGGCGACACTTGTTTTAATTGTTCTCGTTTTTTACGGTTGTATTCCGCCAACTTCTTACCCGCTTCAACCTTTTTTGGGTTCTTCGTTGTCACTTGAATGAGAGTCTGTTCTTCTGACATTTTTATTATCTGCTGTATTTATATTATCATCGGATTTATTTAAATTTCTTTCATTGATATAATGCCTCCCGGTAATAAGTCCAACACTGAGTGGTGCTAATAATGAGCCGAATTTGTAATATAAGTCACATGTAAATCTTTGAAGAGCAGAGTTTAAGAAGGGGTCAGTTTCCAGGTCATTGCTCAGCGCTTCTTGATTATTTATTCCTAATGTTGCACAAGCCCCCATCGAATAAATGCGTATCAGTGATTTCCCCAAGGATTTTACCATTTGACCTGATAGTTTAGCCTCGTAAATACTAAAAAGTTTTTCTACCTCTTCATCTTTGAGTTTGTTAATTTGCTCTTCCGTGTACATTTTCCCTAAGTATAGCTTGCTTTTCCCGGTTAAGACACACTCGAGTAATTTTTGTCTTTTACCATCTGAAGGTGGAAATTCACCCGGAACATCATAACTCTGGTTGATTAAATTATCGATCGCTGTTTCCACCATTTTTATTAGAGAGAGGTATTTTTTTAACACAAAATAAAAGTAAAATAGCGAGATCAGCAGTATGCTTAATAACACGAAGTTGACATATTCTATCATTTTGTTGTGTTTGTTATAATTTTCTTATACTCTCTTATAATTTTGTTGAAATTTGTTGTATAAGAGTTTGCTATCCTCTTATAATTTTGTTGAAATTTGCTGTATAAGAGTTTGCTATCCTCTTATAATTATTTTGTCTTAAATAATTATAAGAGGATGATGTTTAATAATATAAAGTTGATATATTCTAACATTGTTAAATAAATAAACATTGTTGAATAAATAAACATTGTTTACTTAAACAATTATGTTCGATGATGAATCCTCAGATGATGATATTATATTTTCCCATCAAGATACAAAAAGGGTTACTTTTAATGATAAAGTAATGGTCCATTATATCTATGCTTGTGAATCTCGTAGAAGTAACTGGATAGAGGCTGCTGTTGACAGAGTACGCTTTGAATCGAGGATTAAACATATTGGTAAAATTCTAGATCCTGTATTGAGACGTAAATTATTCTCTTACAGTAGTCTTACAGTAGTCTTATAGTTTTTGTTACAAGAGTCATGTAACAAATATATCGACCTGTTTAACAAATCATGTGCGTTCTTGGGTGTTCCATTCTAATGACTAGGCATGTGTGTTTCCCTCCTTTCAGTTTTTCCTTGACATTTTTCAATTCTTCTCGCGAATCAATGACATCGTTCTCTTCATGAATGGCGGCTAGATCGTTTCTATCTTTTGGATACCACACATATAACATTTTAGCTTGCCGTCGTAAATTTTTAGGTATAGCCGTGTATGATTGTGTAAGTAACCATAGCGAATGATTTTGATGGCGACCACTAATTGCCAACTCGAGCAAAGGCTGTCTCTTTTTGTCCAATTCCTCATCAGCGATTATGTCGTCAATGAGGAATAAGGTTTTATATCCAGCACAAAAGAGGGTCATTTCCTTAATCCATTCATACAAGCGACCTTGCGGTTCAATTAAAATCACATAGTTGTCAGTCCAAAACCACTTCCGATCTCTGTATGTTTGATTCCACCTCAAAGTTGGACATATAATCACGATGTAATCAAAGTGATTATAGTATTCATTTTCTAATAATTTTATGACACGATCCGTTTTGCCGCACGATGTTGGTCCGACGAATAATGCTGTGTGAGGTTCTTTCATGTAAAGTGTGTTCATTTTACTAATATACTGCAGACATAAATTGACCGTTTTGTATGTTTAATAGAGCATCCGTGATTAGATATACTTATGCGTTTAAGTTTCCTGCAGTTTCAGCGGTCTTTTCAATCTGTAAAGTGATGCCTTCACTCGCATTTTCAATCCTTCGACCAGTCCCATGCAAAGCATTCTCATCAATTGTTCTGAAATCTAACCATAGAGCATACTTGTTTGTTAAGTAATCAGAGACTTTTACATCATGTAATCCCAAGCGCTTTCGGTTTTCGCCGACGCTATTATCTTTTGGTTTTCCTTCAGCAAAATACTTGCAAATCTCATTGTATTGTTCAAACGGCTGCATCCCTTGAGCAAAAAGTTGGTTAGGCTTACCCTCAACGATGACAGATACCTTTTTGATCTTTGGGTTATAGAATTTACCGGTATCTCGTTTGTATGATTTTTCTTCTTCAAATAGAACTAAAATACCCTTCAAAGATTTGGCAGGTGTGTTGAATGACCAATTCCACGTTGTGTCTGACTTGTTTACTCTAATTTGTCTGTGCCGCAAAATCCTATCATAGAGCAAAGCCATGTTTTGATATTCAGAAGCGATTTGTCTAGCCAACGTGGGTTGTGTCACAAGCTCATATTCAAGTGAGATGTTAGATATTTTGTATTTAGCATCTGGGTTTTTTCTTTGACCTGCAGCAGACTTTGGGGGGTCACAATAAATAACTCGGTTATAATCGTTAAATGTGATCTCGTAGCAAAGTCTATTCCCTAAACCCGCTTGATAATATGGAATAGTACTATCTAGCATCTCGAAGTCGAGTGGAATGACAAACTTGTTTTTATAGGTGTCAGCAATGGCTTTGTCTTCTGCATCATCGTCCTTTTTATCTGAAGCATCAATCCTCAATTTCATACAATTCTCTGTACACCCATCATCGATGATGATACCCTGTCTTATCGCGTTTCTCTTTTCAAACTTGGTTAACCATAAATCTCTGTAACACCCAAAAAGATCAAAGTCATCGATGCTCAATATCTCATTACCTTCGAACTTGACAGCCAACTTTTTAACGATAGCTCTTCCAATGTTACTGACCAATGTTCTTTCCGTGTCAGCTGTCGACTCGAGTTCAATATCAAAACTTAGATTCGTTGTTCCTGGGATAATGACATCATCACTTCCTAAATTTGGAAACCTAACCAATAATAGCTGATTTTGATCGATCTCACTCGGATTGTGTGTGACAATTACTTTTTGACGAGAACCTTTTACACCGCGAGCAGTTCTAAGTGAACGTTCTGGATTTAACCTCTTTCCATACTCCATTATTAATTATGATATATAATTAATTATTACTTTTTATCTCGTTTTAGCGGATGTGCAAAACAACGGTTCTTCCTAGGTCTTCTTTTAGCATATTGCCATGCTGATCTGTGAGTTTCAACGTGAGAGACTGAAATACACCATTTTTTAATTTTTTGTATTGAGGGTTTTTAGGCTCAATATGTGTGAAGTCACTATATTCAGCCTTGTGATAGGTTAGTAAAATATCACTTAGCTTTCCCTTCTCAAGATTTTGAGTGTTGTCAAGTTCAGGTAGATGCAAATTAATTTTGGTTACGTTAGCGAGCTTATTTGTTTTGATTATATGAGGGTCTTTGACTAATGATGTAAAACTTATCTCACCCTCTAAAAAGGCACCTGCTAAAAAGGCATTCAATTCCCTGCTCGTGAATGTTCCTTGAGGTACCAACTTTTCAGCTTTCCCATCAGCAGACAGTTTCACTGTTAGGTCTGTGGTTATTTCATACGTAACATTGTCTGCAAACATATCAACCAATGCAATTTCTTTTGAGCCATCCAAGTTTTGAATGGGGTAAGATAGATATATGGTCTTTTCTCCTTTTGTGATATTTACCGTGATATACATTTCTTGTATTAGAGAATAGAGAATTATATTTTTAAATAATAATAATGGAGGATAATTTTAAATATAATCCCAACGCGGCTTATAAACCAAATGGAGGACAATACCTTCAGATATTGAATTTTAAAGATTTATATAAACAAACAATTATTGTCTCTGAAAATGGTTCTTTTCCTGCGAGCTTTCCCAATATTTTTACTAATTATGAAATGGATGAAAATGAACAACGCATGAAAATTTGGAAGGAACAACCATTTAAATTATGGCAAACCCAACTCAATTTTGTCACTTGGTGTGCTTCAAGTGCTTGTGGGGTCAGTTCTGAACATCTGAAAGAAGGTCGCTCTACTCCTATGATTAGAGCAGTATATCGTTTTCACGTCTATTATCATATTAGACGAATCATTAAGCGTCTGCAGACACCTCTACCTTTTGAAGATAGTTTCAACCAATACGATAATCCTTATAACAAAGAAGAGTTTTTAAAAATCTGTAGTGAATATGGTGTCGATTCTGATCCTAAAAAATATAAAGGACAATATTTTTATAGCTCGTATCAAAAAAGACGTAGAGACTATCCAACGCCAGGTCTGAGTTATTTCACAGACGACTCCATGACACGATGGATTATAGAAAAATCTAAAGGCTTTACAAAAACAGGTCTTGTAAAAATTTCAGAGAGTGTTAGAGCATATGCTTATCTTGTTCTTAGTTCACAAGCCTCAGCTCGTTCTTCTATTTTAGGTAATAATTCAAGCTCTTTGACAGCTCAAAGAGTTTTTATGAACAACTTTGAAGACATTGTTAATCGCAGAGTTGATATTCAAGATGACATTAAACGTTATCAAGATACTTTAAATTACGCTTCAAGCAAAGTTGATTATTCTGTTGGACAAGGTATTTACATGTTACCTAGTGACATGAATCTAAACATCAAGTCGGGAGTGTCTGGTTATAATAATAAAATTCTCATATCTAATGATAACCTAAGCCTTGGAAGAAATAAAATGATTAATGTTATGCAAGAGCATCATATTTCACCCAAAGTGACTAGCTCTCCAACACAAACAAAAATAAAAGTTCACAAAAAAGTAGTGAGTCAAACAGATTCACTCTCATCTCATGAAGAAGAGAAAATAGCTTTGGTTTTAGCGATTACCACGATGTTTAGTATATGGTATGTATTTCGCTGATCAGCGCATGTAGTTTGCAATTATAGCCGGCATTGTGGATACATGCTAACACTTCTAAGCCCTGGCGTTTGTTGAATTTCGATCGAAATGACGGTAACCTGAATGTCTCTATGGACCAGAGAAACCTGACAGTGATAAATCACCCAGACACAATGCTAACCATTCCGCGATATATTCAACACAACTGCGGGGAAGTGCGCACTCATGCAAGTTTTACAACCAGAACATGAGAGATCTACAACCGCCGAAGTATATATACTTCCTCTCAGACGAACTGCGTGGGGTTCGAACACACGACCTTGTTGTTACAAGTTAGCGTTCTTATCCACTAGACTACGCTGATCTGTATGTTATATGTATTGTTAGCTCATTTATGTTATAAAAATGAAACTACTACAAACTGCTTTTTACTGCTTTTTATGAGATATTTAATTGTTTACATTTATGAGTAATTTGTGGTTATAATAATAGAAACTGCTTACGTAATCAAAATAACACGTTTCATAACTCATATCGCGTTATGAAAACAAAGATGATAGTAGGGAAATTCCTGAAATCATATGATTTGGGCCAACATCCGCACTTTCCTATCTCTACGCTTCCTGGAGAAGGTACTTATACAAGTTTATCCGCAATCGAGGAGTATATCAAACGATGTGAGAGTCGAAGGTTAGATTTGGACGATGATGGTGTTTGGTCTAAGGCGTATCTACCAGCAGCCGAGGTTTTCGATAGTCCGGGTGTCTATCAGGGGCGGGTTGAGTTTACTCGAGTTATCATAAAAGTCATACACAGCAATGAACCGCTCATGGGTTGTGGTCCTCTCCCTGATTGGCTTCGTAAAGAAGAAATGTATTCACGCTATTGATGATAAAAAGGACAATCTGTGTGTATGGAGATGTCTTGCTATCTACTTTGGATATTGTGATAATGTGGCAAGACCTGCTGAACGTACTACTACCAAAGCGTTACAACTAGCTCGAGATTTTTATGATGATCAGAACCTAGAAGTTGAGGATGTACGAGCTACAAAACTCGTTGATTTTGAAGGTATTGCCAAAAAGTTTAATGTCAATATCCGTCTATATGAATCGAAAAACCAACAGGTTTGGAAATTGGTGTTTGGTAAAAACCAGTTCAGAAAAAGTTTACCTTGTGTTGATATCGGTCTCTACGAGGGTCATTGCTTCTACATAAAAGATCTTGATGGTTTGACACAACACTGGGAATGTGTCGGTTGCGAACAGAGATTTAACAGACACGACAATTATAATAGACACGTAACAGAAAATCTTTGTTCGGGAGGGAAAACCAAGTTGATATGCAAAGGAGAAAAGTTTAAGCATATCATGAACAGTTCCGATAAGGTATTCTATGGAGGTAACACCCAGTTCAGTTATGCCGGTTGTCGATGGATTGAAAAACAATCTGAAATCACAGGCAAACATATTCATCACGCTCTTTGCGGTCATGGGGGTGAGAGATGTGTGAAGATTAATAATCGCGAGATTCTTGTGGATGGATATGAACCTGAAAGTAATACTGTCTATCAATATTATGGTTGTAAATGGCATGGATGTCCTTGTATAAATGGTGATCCGAAAAAATATCGAGCTACACTCGATATGGAGACAAAAATTAGGAGTCTTGGTTATGATGTTGTTTCAGTTTGGGGGTGTGAAAAACCGGAGTTGAGTACCGTTGAGCTTGAAAAGAAGTTTGTTCCATACCCATACTTTATCGTGTTTGATTTCGAAACGATACTCCATAAACTCGACCAACAAGTTACGAGTGATCTGACTTTTGACACTAAACATATCGCAGTCAGCGTTGCTGTTACCGATAACTTTACAAATAAACCCACCTTTCTTGTAAATTCGGATCCGGAAAAGCTCATCAAAGACTTTATTTTAGATTTAGAAAAACGGTGGGAGGGCATCTCGAAATGTGTAAGTGAAAAATATTATTTGCCCGACAAAGATTCGCTTCCATCCTCCTCCGTAGTTATACGACACGAAGCTTGGTGTAATCAGGTTCCTGTGCTAGGTTTCAATAGCGGTAAATACGATCTCAATATGATCAAGAAGCACTTTGTTAATCATATGACAGAACAGGCCGGTTCAATCTCTGTGGCTAAGAAAGAGAATAGCTATATGTTTTTGACGACCGGCCAGTTCAAATTTTTAGATGTGAAATCTTATCTTGCACCGGGTCTTTCTTTTGACGGTTGGTGTAAAGCAAACAATTGTGAAGAACAAAAACTTGTCTTTCCTTATGAATGGTTGGCTAGTTTTGAGAAACTTTCTCTCATAGGCACTGTGAAATATGAAGACTTTTACTCGAGTCTCAAGAAAAAGATTTTAATCACTCCTCAAGTATATGAAGATTTTAAGGTTGAATTTGAGAAACGTGGATGTGTTACGATGTTGGATTGGTTAAAAGAATATAACTTGGCCGATGTTGTACCATTTGTTGAAGCTTTGGAGAAGACGCGAGAATATTATTATGGAGACGATATCGATATGTTGAAGGATGGAGAGCCCGATTTGTATGCACCCGGACAACCTTGTACGTGTAAATGTTCGAAGGAATGTTATAAACAAGGTTGAAAAGACTGTTCAAAAATACGGAAAGATTGTGAGGCGTGTCCGAAAAACAAAGCTTACGAGTTGTTGAAAACCGGTATGGTTGGTGGTCCGAGTATTGTGTTTTCCAGATATGCCGAAAGAGGTGTGTCAAAGATACGACCTCATAAATATAAAGACGCTAGGGATTGTGAGTCTGTTGTTGGTTTTGATGCGAATAGTTTGTACTTGTTTTGTTCGGGACAGGAGATGCCATGTGGAAAGGAGAGTTACATTGAGATCGAAAATCCTACAGATCCGGAGTTTTTGAAAGAGTTTTCCGAGGGTGTATGTGACGGTTCTATTTTTGGTTTTTGTCAGGTAGATATTCATGTTCCGGAAGAGTTAAAAGCTAAATTTGAAGAGTTTTCACCTCTGTTTGTTGTCGATAAAATTCCTGAGAGATTAGTACCTCAACATATGAAGGATTATCAAACAGCTACAAATAGGATGAATATCAAAGGAACTAAAAAGTTATTGGGGGTTTGTAAGGCGAAGAAGATTTTGTTATATACACCGTTGTTGAAGTGGTATATAGATCACGGTTTGAAGGTGACTGACGTATATAAAATTCTGAAATATACAGCGAGCAGGCCTTTCAAATGGTTCCCTAAAGAAGTAACCGATGCGAGACGAGATGGCGATTCGAACCCTGCATTAAAACAACTCGGTGACACTCATAAACTGAAAGGTAATTCGTTCTACGGTAAAATGATTGAAGATCTCGAAAAACATACCAATAATACGTACACAAAATCAGAGGAAAATGTCGATAAGGCGTTCAGAAGCCCTTTCTTTGACGATCTTGAAGTCATTAATGAGACGTTTGAGATCAAAGAGAGAAAACGTCAAGTCAATATAAATCGACCTTATCAATGCGGTATCGCCGTGTACCAATCTGCTAAATTGAGGATGCTTGAGTTTTACTACGACTTTCTCGATAAATATATTGACAGGAGGGATTTTGAATTGATTCAAATGGATACGGATAGTATGTACATGGCTCTTTCGTCTAAGTCGTTGGATGATATCGTTAAACCCGAACTTAAGGATTATTATTTCAAGCAAGGTAAAGCAGAATTTTTGAGTACGAGTAAATACCACGATAGAACACCGGGTTTATTCAAGGCGGAGTTCAATGGTACTCGAATGATTGCGCTCACGAGTAAATGTTATTTTGCGGAAAATCAAGATCTGGGTAAATCAAAGTTTAGTTGTAAGGGAATTTCAAAAAGGCAAAATGAAATGAGTTGGCAGCGATACAAAGAAGCTTTGGATGGTAGTAAGGACATGGCACAAAATACAGGGTTTAGGGTAAGTAATCATAAGATCGTCACGTACACACAAAAGAAACTAGGTCTAAGCGCTTATTATGACAAACGAATCGTAGCCGATGATGGGATACACACCAAACCTCTATACTAATCGAAATTCATTCACGATAACACTTATTAACGCGTTTCACGTTAATAATGTCATGGGGAAATCCCCCCTTATTTTCACCGTTAAAAATATAGTAAATTCTCGATAAAATTATGAACATCGAGGGTGTGGGTGAAATTACTCTCGCCTACTACTACATTCACAAGAGCGATATCGAGCCAGAAAATTGTTTGCCGATTCCTGGCTCATATAACCCTCCTCAGTTTGGCCGGGCGTATTATTTTTCAGCAAGTGGAGAACAGATCAGACGACCACGATCATTCAGTCTAGATGTCAACCCACATAATAATCATGATGATCAGCCTTCGACCTCCTCCGGCAAAAAGATCTACCCAGTTGTAACCAAAAAGGGAACTACATTTTTGTTTTTATGGTTTTGTCCAATGCATGGACACTATTATGGTTGCCACATTGTAAACGGAAGTGAAGGAAGAAAAGATCCGGCCTATTCCCTTTACACCCATCTTGAAAAGCTGCCAGAAGTAATTTTTTACAACTTTGCTTGTGGTTTGGAGGAATACTGCTTAAATCGTGAAGCAGGATACTTTAGAGATACGAGATTTTATCATGACATCTTCCACGGATTTAGTCACAGCTGTTCTTCGCTTTACAGTAGCAAAGCAATGCAAGATCTTCGTGTCGTTAACACTAGTATATGTGAGCAATTTAACTCATACCTTCAATGTATCAAGGCCTCAGCTAAGCAGATGTCGCAAGAGCATTTCATGTTTTTCATCCAGTACATGATAAATATATGGAATGAGAAGAAGAAAAAGTTGTTCGATCAAAAACTTCAGATTGCTTTATCGGGTGCTGAGTAAGTGCGTTTTCTTTTTTTACTTACAGTAATAAAATTTCTTTTTGTTAATAATTTGCATCACAGTAGCAGCAAATATTCTTCTTTTTAATACGAAAGAGAAATAATTGCAAAACATTTAATGTTTCTTCTATATCTATTTCCCTTTTCGTTATCAAATGATAGCCCATATCCTGATGACCTTGCAAATAAGATGGCAAAATAAGTAATTACCTTGAGATATTTGCTTTCACGGAACAAGTGCTCATTACGGATAGTTGAGTTCGCATAATAAGAACTCCACGTTTCATCGAGAAATCTGTCTGGTCGGTGAACAAGGTGATGCATGCGTTACCTTTCACGGAACAAGTGCTCGTTTCGGGAAGTTCAGTTCGCATAATAAGAAATCGACAGTTCATCGACAAATCTGTCTTTTAGGTGAACAAGGTGGTGCATGCGTTACCTTTCACGGAATAAGTGCTCGTTTCGGGAAGTTCAGTTCGCATAATAAGAGCTCGACAATTCATCGACAAATCTGTCTTGTAGGTGAACAAGGTGATGCATGCGGTTACCTTTCACGGAACAAGTGCTCGTATCGGGAAGTTCGGTTCGCATAATAAGAACTCGACAATTCATCGACAAATCTGTCTGGTTAGTGAACAAGGTGGTGCATGCGGTTACCTTTCACGGAACAAGTGCTTGTTTTGGGAAGTTCAGTTCGCATAATAAGAAATCGACAATTCATCGACAAATCTGTCTTGTAGGTGAACAAGGTGGTGCATGCATTACCTTTCACGGAATAAGTGCTATTTTCGGGAAGCTCAGTTCGCATAATAAGAAATCGACAGTTCATCAACAAATCTGTCTGGTTAGTGAAAAAGTTGATGCATGCGTTACATTTCACGGAACAAGTGCTCGTTTCGGGAAGTTCAGTTCGCATAATAAGAACTCGACGTTTCATCAACAAATCTGTCTGGTTGGTGAACAAGGTGATGCATGCGTTACCTTTCACGGAACAAGTGCTCGTTTCGGGAAGTTCAGTTCGCATAATAAGAACTCGACAATTCATCGACAAATCTGTCTTGTAGGTGAACAAGGTGATGCATGCGGTTACCTTTCACGGAACAAGTGTTAGTAGGCTGTTCAGGTGATTTTTAGAGCTCAATAAGGGCCCCATAAGAATTTTGTAGAAAGACGCGGCTATCTCGTAGCTTTCCAACGAGGAGTCGATCGCCTTATAACGATTATTTGTTCCAAAGTTATGCCTGATTGAATGTCAGAGATTGAGAGCTAAATTTAGACAAGTTTTTCCTACAACTGTGCATACTAACGAACTATTTTTTTGGGACATAAATTGACATTTAGAGTACATTAAAAAGTCAGGAAAGTATTATGGAAATTCAAACGACCATATCTTTGGAAATGCTGATCATTGAACCTCAAAATTTTCAGGGATGATAGATAAAAGTTGATTGTCTAGGGAGAAGTAAATATTTTTTCGAAAATACCATTGCGCATGCGCAAACTATTATTTCAATTATAGGAGAATGTATATATAATTTAAGTGAATAAACGAATCAAAAGCAACTATTTCATCACTAAAGCATCCTATTCACTAAGTTACCATTAAGGGCAATTGACCTGAACCATTTCAGAGATAGTCACGTGACTCTTAAAATTTTACAGACCGGTCTGTAAAATCTTTAAAATGCAATTTCTGCATAGATAAAAGGGAAACTTTAATTAATTAATTATTCAGACCATCAAAATATTTTTTCTACTTAACTGTTCACGGTCGTTCACACTTGGTCTTGATCACGTGACTGAAGTGTATTTTACAGACTGGTCAGTAAATTACAGGCACACAAGAAATTACTAAAGAATGATCTGGAAAATAAAACAAAATAGAATAGAATTAATAGAATTGATTTTTCCAAAAATTTAACATTCTGAAAATTTCCACAATAATGACACTGAAGTGTATTTTACAGACTGGTCAGTAAAATTGAGGAAAACAAGAAATTACTAAAACAATGCTCGGGAAAATAAAACAAAGTAGAATATAATTATTAGAATTAATGTCTTCAAAATTCAACATTCTTCATTATTGGAAATTTGCCATAATCATGTCACTGAAGTGTATTTTGCAGACTGGTCAATAAATTAGAGGAAAATGAATATATATATTATATAATTATATATAATTATATAATATGATTAAATATAATCGAACTAAAGCTTGGAATACATTACACATATAAATTGTTTTAAATAAAAGAAAAGGTGATACATAGCGAATTAACTAGAAATATACACGTATTTTTTTTTATAAGAAACCAGTTTATAAGAAACTCTAGTCGCTCGAGCTCGGAAACCTAAGAAACTATGTAGTAAGCTCACTCTATTCTAAGAAACTGAGAAATTTTGAGAGGTAAATTTTTTCCCTCGTTTTTAAGAATGAAAGATTTGTCTTTTTAAAGCAAAAGAAAAGAAAAACGTTTAATGTAGTGTAACCTATACCTTACTTTTCGTGATCATAATTTTGGAACATTCGAATTATAAGTTTGTTCTCTGTGGCATTCCTCTCAATAAGGCAAAAATTCTTAGTGTATGATAAGAAACCCTTAAGAAACTTTTCTAGTAAATTTAGGGTAAATCTGTAAGAAACTGGCTAGAGACCCAAAAGATTAGTTTCTTATAAAAAAAAAAAACGTGTAGTCTCCGTGGGCAAAGTCGTCATAAATAAGAATATAGTCCCAGTGGGCATAATGTCATAAAAAAAATTTAAATTGATCCATTTAAATAATAATGTATTCCAAGCTTAATGTCTTCAAAATTTAATGTTCTTCGTTATTGAAAATTTGCTACAATAATGTCACTCATCTATATTTTGCAGAGGGTTAGTAAAATCAAGAGCAATAAGAACTTCAAGAACGGCAAGTGAGAGGTTGTGGGTTCGAGTCCCACTCGATCCGATAACTTTGCGCTGCAATTGGAAAGGTACATTGTGTGCGGATATCATTAATTTATATATCAGCACATTGGTTTCAGAATAAGAACTTCCAAATTAACAAATAAACATATGACATATGACATATCATCCTGAAATAAATTCATGGAGTTTATAAATAGCTTACAATAATGTACACGAAAAGACAAATGGCAACAAAACTTTGTTATTACAATGTTCTTTTCAAACATGATGTATTGTGTCCAAGAACATATTTCATTCCAAATTTTCACAACGTTTTAGTGATCTGATTGTATGTACATATGGCTTGGATTCATTATCCAAAGTTTGTATTCATGACATATCCCAAAAAGCTAATCATTATGCTTCCATGGAGTAGTTTGCAGTGGAAAAAATTTTGAATGTGAACTTATCTGTTCCACAGAGTGATAACTTGACCAAGCATTGTACACTACAGCGACCAATAATTTGATACAGTCTGGAATTCCCCAAATTACTCTCTTGTTTAATTTATTAAACTTAATATCAACCACTTTCCAATTCACTGTAACATTTCGGAGCCATAAAAACAGTGTTCACCATCATAATCGTTCACCACTATCTTTCGCATGATGTTTATATATATACTTTCAGTACTTTCAGTATGTAGACACAGTTTGGGTCAATTCATTCACAAAGTGAAGTAATTTGTACTTCCTATGATAAATCCATCATTTGTTTACTTTTTTGTCAGTACCTTCAACTTTCAGTGTAATATTTATTTTAAATAAAATGAGCATGCTTCATGCATTTATTGAGAAGACGTATTTACCAGTAATTTTGATATTACATGCATTTCTGCTGTGATATTGAAAATTTTTACAGCACAGTTTTGTTTATTATCAAACCTTCATCTTCTTTTTCAAGAACATTTCCCAGAGTAGTCAGTTAAACACCAATATTGCCACTATAAGGAATGCTTTCATGATATAATATTTTGATTGCAATAGTTGATAAAAATTCTTCTTCAAAGCCTTTACAAAGCTACTTCTACAAAACATAAACATAAACTCTTTTGAAAAAATATCAAAGAAATCATAAATTTTGAGCCCATTTACTTTGTTGAACAACCAGTAAAATACTTCTTTATTACTCTTTGTTCTATCCATTTCCAAACTAAACAATACCCTGTTAATGTAAAAAATACACATCGAACAGGTTTTAGCAGAAAGACCAACATATCAAAACAAACAAGATGGTGGTGTGTGTGTGTGTGTGTGTTGAGAGCCCATGAAAAAATTCAATTTTCCCCAGATAAATAGGCAAAAGCACCAAAACTACTGTACTAAACTCAAAATATAGGAACTATATAACATTATTCTAAGTGAAAAAAGTGAGAATTAAGAAATCGAGCCACTTTGGGAAAACAATCAAATGTTTACTTGCTTGAAATTCAATCTTTTTTAATCGTTTTTCGGTATTTTCAGCTGTAAGAATATCGGAAAATCATTTATCTTTGAAAATGTGCCCAAACTGTATGAGTGCAAGA
The DNA here is from genome assembly GCA_027922465.2 of Turritopsis dohrnii. Lineage (NCBI taxonomy): Eukaryota > Metazoa > Cnidaria > Hydrozoa > Anthoathecata > Oceaniidae > Turritopsis > Turritopsis dohrnii. The sequence goes on along the minus strand of BQMF02000776.1, from coordinate 100,475 downwards.
TGTATTTGGGTGGGAAAACTGACTATATGTGCATGTACCCAAAATACAGTCGCTTAAAAACTCCGGGTAATGAAATTCCGCTTCTCTCGGAATTTTTTCGTCGAGAGTATTTTGTCACGTGACTGAACAGCCTAGTGTTAGGGTTAGGGTTAGGGTTAGGGTTAGGGTTAGGGTTAGGGTTAGGGTTAGGGTTATATTTATCAACATGTTTCTTGAGATTCGTTATCCTTTGTGGATCTTTCTTAATCTCATTGTAGTTCAAAGCAGCAGCAACAGCCCATTTGAAACACTCTTCATCATCTTTATTATGCGGATTGATCACTGATTTCTTACCACTGAAATTCTTAGATAAAGGCAAGTAAGAGCTGCCTCTCGTTAATTTTAGCTTGTGAAAATCCACATCAATATTTAAAATTTTATCGATAACAAAGCCGGATTGAGGTAACGCAGGGTTTTCAACCTGTTCGATTATCTTATTGAACATCTTATTAATAACATCAGATATATCGCTTTCACTATGAATTGTTTCCATATTGCTATTGAACGCCTTATCGACGTAGATTGTTGCTTCAGGATTGGATAGATCCTCCTTTCTCCATTCGATCCACACAGTTGCTTGAATTTTTATTGATTTTTTGTTTTTGAGTTCTCTCATAATCAGATCACTTAAAATGGGTCGAACCTTTTTGAGAAACGAATCAACGTCCTTTTTTCCATCTGAGTTTATCTTGAACCTTTTGTAAGAACCCTCAAACGCCATTTCAATGGGGACAAACGCTTTTGGTTCCACCAATTTTTCATCTTTTTCATCATTCTTCCTCTTGTAGAGATTGAGAATCTTATTCTTCATCTCTCTGAAAGTGCCACTCACTTTCTCCTTAATAGCTTTAGGTACATGATTTATTAACCAATCTCTCCATTCATTCAACTTGCTTTTCACAACAGGTCTATTTTTCATCATCTCTTGCTGCTCAAACAAATCCATGTCTTGTCTGTTAGGAATAATTATAACAGGTCGGACCGGTTTGAATGGCCTAGTAGATCTTGGTGGTGGAATAGGTGTTGGTGTAGACAAACGAGCTGGTGAGCCAGCTAATAATTCAACAGTATTTCGTGAAGTCATATTGTATAATTATTATTTGTGTAATATTTAAGTGATTATGATTTCTTTAAGATGTTTTAAAATGAAACCAAAATATGAAACGACGCAAACCCTCTTGGTAACATTTGTTACTTGGTTTTAAGTAACAAAAAAACACCCTTTTATGAGGTTGAACGAGCCAATTTTTTTTGTTTCCGAACCATCTTTTTCTGCTCTTTATTATGCTCTCGATATCTGAGATATTTTTCTTCATTGTTATTTATCCATTTTGAATAGCGTGTATAAAATGCTTGTTTCGTATCAGGATCGAGAGTATAAGATGGATCCTTATCATTTTTTTCAAGTACCTCAACCATTTTAGCTTTATTCATTTGCTTAACATATTTTATTTTTCGTGATGTACATAAGTTTATCAATGTATCATAAGTCATTGATCGGTAATCTGATACTCCATTATCGTAATCTGATTCTGTTTTGTCAGTCATGTTTATTCTTTATTCTTTATATAAAAGAGATAAAACTTTTAAGCCACTTTGATGTCATTTTTTTAACAAAATGAGCTAAAATAAAACGTTGTTTATAAATAAAAAAAAATGTCAGACACTAAACTTCAAGAGATTTATTATCAACCTCAAAACTTGTGGAAAGGACAAAAGGCTGTTCGCAATCTAAGAGGATTTGGTTTCAAACCGAAGGAAATTAAGAAGTGGCTATCAAAACAAGCTTTGTGGCAGGTACATTTACCAGCAACGAAAAGGATCGAACGTCCACATTATGAGGTAACTAAACCGAATGAGATTCATCAATTTGATATATTGTATATGCCTAGTGATATGCTATATGGTAATAAATACAAGTACATCTTATCCGGTATCGATGTTGCTTCACGTTACAAAGTAGCCCGACCTTTGAAGACTAAGAAAGCCAAAGAGGTTGGTGATATGATAAGAGATATCTATAGAGTTGGACCCTTAAACTATCCAAAAGTATTTCAATGTGATAACGGTTCAGAATTCAAAGCCGATGTGACAAAGCTGTTGGAGAAGAATAACGTCGAAATTAAAAGAGTAACTACTAAATATAAGCATACCCATACAGCGTTTGTCGAGGCGTTGAACAAGATACTTGCTGAAAATTTATTCAAAATACAAGATGCTCAAGAACTGAATGATTCGGAAAAGGTATCATCTACGTGGGTCAAATATTTGTATAAACTTGTGAATAGATTAAACGATACGAAGACTCGGATGATCGATATGAAACCGAAAGATGCTATTAAAATGAAAGAGGTAACTCTCGCTAAACAAGAGAGCTATCCACCTGAAGAAAAATTACCTCAAGATGGTTTGTATAGATATCTATTGCAACCGGGTGAAGAGCACGACGACCATCGAAAAAGAGCAACAGATAGGATATGGTCAAAGAAGACATATAGATTGAGTGAGGTAATAGAGCAACCTGGTAACCGTGTAATGTATTACATTCAAGATGGACCTGAACGAGCTTTTGTGAAAGAAGAGCTGATATTAATACCTGAAGATACAGAGCTACCTCCTGATTATGTGCAAGGTTGGTGAATCGTGCAAAAGTATCTTTACTAGAAACAAGTAAAGATGAGTCGACGAGATTTTATCTAGCGCCATATAATGTCATAATCAAAGAATTGTCTTTCTGAATTCTTTTGAGATTGTTTGAGACCTTTCGGTCTGACAAAGGCCTCTCTAGAGCTCCAACCATAATCATTTAATTCAATGAAAAGTCTTTCAGGCAACCACACCTTATATATATTTCCTGCTACGTCTTTCAACTCTGCATACATAGCTTTTGTAGAAAAAAATTTAACATGATAAATCACGTTTTCAGGTAGCTCTCGCCACTTTATGATCTCTGCCATTTGTTCCTTGTTTTGCTTTTTGATTGTTTGTTTGAATGTATCAACTGTTGGGAATTCCATTGTCTATATATACTTGTGATCATATCTCTTTATATCAGTTTCATTTATCACTTTATCACTTTTCAAATTGAGGAACACATAACCACACATCCTAGTAACCATTTTCGGTTATGGATTTTTTCAAGTTTTGGAGTTCTATCATCAAACTTTTTTGAAATTGATTTCGGGTTTCAGTCTCCATCTTTCTATCTGTAGAACTGAGTTTTTGTAAAGCGCTGTAATATGTTCCCTGCAAAACCTGGAACTCGGAGAGATTGATCCTCCCATTAGTCAGCGCCTGACTTATGTTAGTTTCGAACACAGCGATTGAGGATGTAACAATATCATATAATTTTATCACGTTTTCTACTTTCTTTTGATATCTTTTGATGACAGCTGTGGTAAGTCCGGTACAGATAGAGCCGGCTAAGGCTACACCACCTAATCCTGCAGAAATAGGTATTCCGATAATAGTAGCCCCTGTTGCAATTGAACCGATGCCAGAGCCAATGGTTATAGCGCTTGAGCTAGCATTTAGTAGCATCGATCGTTCTATCGCCTTGTTGTATCTCTTGAGCTTGATGCTAAACTTGTTCTTAAGTTTTATCAACTCTTCGAATTCGGAGTTTATTATACTCGCGTTGAACTTTTCCTGCTCATTCAAATCTTCAGGAGCAGTGGGTAGTTTTGGGTATATTGAATCAGTCATATTTAGAGAGAGAGAGATTATGTTATAATAATAAATAATAAATTATCCTCTAAATAAATAAAATGGCGGACATTGACATTGACCCCTTTGGAGAACATGGGATGACGACAGATGAAACAACCGATGAAACGTTTCCTCTCATACCGACCGGTGATCGTACGGGTGTACAGATACATACATCAGGTGAACGAGAAACATCATTTGAAGGTCACAGTCTGAATACTAGAGTTTTGAAAGAACTAGTTGAAGGGGTGTATGATAGATTATCTGAAAGCCTCAATCAGGAAAAACCTAATTCCAAACATACCGATCTGTTTGAAATCAGAGAAGGTAAATTATACTACAAAGACAGTAGCGATCCATTGACGAAGAGAGATGGAATACTAAGGGCTACCGGTACAATAGCTGATATATTGGGTAAGGAGGGGTTACGTAAATTAGGGTTTGATATACCTAAGGGTAAAATAACAGCACGACAAGCAGTTGCACTTAACAAAATACAAGAAGAGCTTCCCTCGACATCTAAAATCACAAAATCGAGTGATGTACAGCTTGAGGAAATTACGGAGAACATTGCAAATAGTACGGAAGATTTAATTTCAACGCTTAGACAACAATCTGTCGATCATGAAATGACTCAGACCGGCGATCTATTTGAATATCCTGTACGTGAGCTGTTAGGATTGGATAAAGCGCTGAGAAACATTAGAGGAGGTCTTCAGGAAGAGGTTGCAAAAAAGGTTCGAATAGAACAGCATATCGATCGAGAGAAAAACAAGTTGGAGGTGATGGAAAACGATGCGACATACACAGATGAACAACGAAAAGAGGTTGAAGAGAGAGTGGAGGGATTACATGAAGAGTTGAAAGCTAGGAAAGAGAACATTGATATTCTCAAAGGTAAATTAAACAGTCAAGTTACGAGCATCAAAGAAACCATTGCTAAAGTCCTCGACAAAGATACCACATTAGGTGAAAGGATACGAACACTATTCCGTGAACAAGGTATAACAATCGTTAGCATTCTGACAGCGTTTGGTATGGCTATCGGTGTTCTTGTGGAAGCTTTGTTACCATCAGCAGCTGGAAACTCTTCACAAAATCTTGACAAAGGTGGTGATAAAAAGGACGATGCAAAGGAATGGATAAAAAATAAACTAAAAGCGTTAGCATCACTTCTAGGTAGATTAGCATCTAAAGCGACAGAGGCTTTACCGGGAATAATTGGGTCTATCATATCGTGGATACTCACTAGAGCAAAAGAAGTTGTAGGTTGGTTGAGTCAAAATTTATGGGCTCTGATTGTAGGGGTTGGATGGATGATTTATACGTACCTCGTGACTAGACGGTAACCATCTGAAAGTGTATATGTTACATGTATCGTGTAACATAATTTTTGTTGATGGTCTTCATCTTTCAAAATACCACACAATTCCACCAATACCGAGCATACTCAGAGCTATAAAAGCCAACTCTCTTTCATGTTGATCATGACTCGGTGTATAAAAGTGGCTCAATACAGGCTCTCGTGGTAGCGGTTCAAGATGATTACTAAATACACTATTGTACTCTCTCATTGCATCATTTAGTTCTACGAATTTTGAATCAGCCTTCTTTTCGAGCATGAGCTGCTTATTGATAAAATCGATCCTTTCCTGTCGTTTTTGCTGCCATTCAATCTGTGCTTTTTGTAATTTTTCTATGGCCAAATCATGACGTTTTCTTTCCTTATCGATTCTGTCTTTGGATAAACTTGAAAACAGATAGCTTGATCCTGTGAAAGCCAAAGCGTTAGCCAAAGCTCCACCCAACATCATTGCGATAGAAGCCATATTTAGATATTGATATTGATATTTTCAGGTAAAATCTTTTGTTTGATTAAGTAGTCCTTTGTCACTTCACTAGCGGCGATAAGGGCAACTAGTTTTCCTATATCTTCCAAGTCGAACTTTTGAATAGAGGGAGGTGTCATTTTTAATACCCTTTTTCCTAGCATAGAGTAGCCGATAGCGAAAACGCAGATGACTGATGCATGATATAAATCGTTGATGATACTTTTCTTGTCCATGTTTGTTATATATACATTTTTTTCTTTTTATTCCATTTCATGTTTATTGATTTTCACTGGTATTTTAGATTTTTGTGGAAGGGGGGTGGATGGTGACCCATGGGGTAATATTTGCTCTTTCTTTTTATACACAAAATCAGCAAATCCACCAACTAAACCGAGAGCTATTATTCCACCTACACCATAGATGTAGTTCATAGGTTGTTCATTTGGTTTCGTGTGAGAGGTCCGAGGCCTCTCCATTTCTTTTTGAGGCGACACTTGTTTTAATTGTTCTCGTTTTTTACGGTTGTATTCCGCCAACTTCTTACCCGCTTCAACCTTTTTTGGGTTCTTCGTTGTCACTTGAATGGGATTCTGTTCTTCTGACATTTTTATTATCTACTGTATTTATATTATCATTGGATTTATTTAAATATCTTTCATTGATATAATGCTTCCCGGTAATAAGTCCAACACTGAGTGGTGCTAATAATGGACCGTATTTATAATATAAGCCACATGCAAATCTTTGAAGAGCAGAGTTTAAGGAGGGGTCAGCTTCCAAGTCATTGCTCAGCGCTTCTTGATTGTCTATTCCTAACATTGTACAAGCCCTTCTCGAATAAATGCGCATGAGTGATTTCCCCAAGGATTTCCCCCATTGACCTAATAGTTTAGCTTCATAGATACTAAAACGTTCTTCTACCTTTTCATCTTTGAGTTTGTTAATCTGCTCTTCCGTGTACATTTTCCCTAAGTATAGCTTGCTATTACCGGTTAAGACACACTCGAGTAATTTTTGTCTTTTACCATCTGAAGGTGGAAATTCACCTGGAACATCATAACTCTGGTTGATTAAATTATCGATCGCTGTTTCCGCCATTTTTATTAGAGAGAGGTATTTTTTTAACACAAAATAAAAGTAAAATAGCGAGATCAGCAGTATGCTTAATAATATAAAGTTGATATATTCTATCATTTTGTTGTGTTTGTTATAATTTTCTTATACTCTCTTATAAGTTTGTTGTAATTTGTTGTATAAGAGTTTGCTGTCTTCTTATAAGTTTGTTGAAATTTGTTGTATAAGAGTTTGCTGTCTTCTTATAATTTTGTAAGACAAAATAATTATAAGAGGATGATGATGTTTAATAATATATTCTAACATTGTTAAATAAATAAACAATGTTTACTTAAACAATTATGTTCGATGATGAATCCTCAGATGATGATATTATATTTTCCCATCAAGATACAAAAAGGGTTACTTTTAATGATAAAGTAATGGTCCATTATATCTCTGCTTGTGAATCTCGTAGAAGTAACTGGATAGAGGCTGCTGTTGACAGAGTACGCTTTGAATCGAGGATTAAACATATTGGTAAAATTCTAGATCCTGTATTGAGACGTAAAGTATTCTCTTACAGTAGTCTTATAGGAGTCTTACAGTAGTCTTACAAGAGTCATGTAACAAATATATCAACCTGTTTAACAAATCACGTGCGTTCTTGGGTGTTCCATTCTCATGACTAGGCATGTGTGTTTCCCTCCATTCAGTTTTTCCTTGACATTTTTCAATTCTTCTTGCGAATCAATGACATTGTTCTCTTCATGAATGGTGGCTAGATCGTTTCTATCTTTTGGGTATCCATATAACACATATAACATCTTAGCTTGCCGTCGTAAATTTTTAGGTATAGCAGTGTATGATTGTGTAAGTAACCATAGCGAATGATTTCGATGTCTGCCGCTAATTGCCAACTCGAGCAAAGGGTTTCTCTTTTTGTCCAATTTTTCATCAGCTATGATGTCGTCAATGAGGAATAAGGTTTTGTATCCGGCGCAAAAGAAGTCCATTTTCTTAATATATTCATACAAAGATCCTTCCGGCTCAATTAAAATCACATAGCTGTCATTCCAGAACCATTTCCGATCTCTGTAAGTCTGATTCCACCTCAAGGTGGGACATATAATCACGATGAAATTAAAGTGATCATAGTATTCATTTTCTAATAATTTTATGACAGGATCCGTTTTGCCGCACGATGTTGGTCCGACGAATAATGCTGTGTGAGGTTCTTTCATGTAAAGTGTGTTCATTTTACTAATATACTGCAGACATAAATTGACCGTTTTGTATGTTTAATAGAGCGTCCATGATTAGATATATATATGCGTTTAAGTTTCCTGCAGTTTCAGCGGTCTTTTCGATCTGTAAAGTGATACCTTCACTCGCATTTTCAATCCTTCGACCGGTCCCATGCAAGGCATTCTCATCAATTGTTCTGAAATCTAACCATAGAGCATACTTGTTTGTTAAGTAATCAGAGACTTTTACATCATGTAATCCCAAGCGCATTCGGTTTTCACCGGCGCTATTATCTTTTGGTTTTCCTTCAGCAAAATACTTGCAAATCTCATTGTATTGTTCAAACGGCTGCATCCCTTGAGCAAAAAGTTGGTTAGGCTTACCCTCAACGATGACAGATACCTTTTCGATCTTTGGATTATAGAATTTACAGGTTTCTCGTTTGTAGGATTTTTCTTCTTCAAATAGAACTAAAATACCCTTCAAAGATTTGGCAGGTGTGTTGAATGACCAATTCCACGTTGTGTCTGACTTGTTTACTCTAATTTGTCTGTGCCGCAAAATCCTATCATAGAGCAAAGCCATGTTTTGATATTCAGAAGCGATTTGTCTAGCCAACGTGGGTTGTGTCACAAGCTCATATTCAAGTGAGATGTTAGATATTTTGTATTTACCATCTGGGTTACGTTTTTGACCTGCGGCAGTATCTGGAGGGTCAGAATAAATAACTCGGTTATAGTCGTTAAATGTGATCTCGTAGCAAAGTCTATTACCTAAACCTGCTTGATAATATGGAATAGTACTATCTAGCATCTCAAAGTCGAGTGGAATGACAAACTTGTTTTTATAGGTGTCAGCAATGGCCTTGTCTTCTGCATCAGAGGTGTCTTTATCTGAAGCACTAATCCTTAATTTCATACAATTCTCTGTACACCCATCATCGATGATGATACCCTGTCTTATCGCGTTTCTCTTTTCAAACTTGGTTAACAATAAATCTCTGTAACACCCAAAAAGATCAAAGTCATCGATACTCAATATCTCGTTACCTTCGAACTTGACAGCCAACTTTTTAACGATAGCTCTCCCAATGTTACTGACCAATGTTCTTTTTGAGTCAGCTTTCGAATCGAGTTCAATATCAAAACTTAGATTCGTTGTTCCTGGGATAATGACATCATCACTTCCTAAATTTGGAAACCTAACCAATAATAGCTGATTTTATCGATCTCACTCGGATTGTGTGTGACAATTACTTTTTGACGAGAACCTTTTACACCGTGGGCAGTTCTAAGTGAACGTTCTGGATTTAACCTCTTTTCATACTTCATTATTAATTATGATATATAATTAATTTTTACTTTTTATCTCGTTTTAGCGAATGTGCAAAACAACGGTTGTACCCAGATCTTCACTTAGTATACCCCCATGCTGATCTGTCAGTCTCAACGTGAGAGACTGAAATACACCATTTTTTAATTTTTTGTACTGGAGGTTTTTAGGCTCAGTATGTGTAAAGTCACTATATTTAGCGATGGGGACGGTTAGTAAAATGTCACTTAGCTTTCCATTCTCAAGATTTTGAGTGTTGTCGAGTTCAGAGAGATGTAAATTCATTTTGGTTATTTTAGCTAGCGTATTTGTTTTGATTATTTGAGGGTATTTGGCTAATGATTTAATTTCTATATCGCCTTCTAAAAAGGCACCTGCTAAAAAGGAATTCAATTCCCTACTCGTGAATGTTCGTTTTGGTATCGACTTTTCAGCTTTCCCATCGTCAGACGTTTTCAATGTTATCGGTGTTGTGATTTGATAGGTGACGGTGTCTGCAAATATCTCAAATAATGCGATCTCTTTCGACCCGTCTATATTTCGAATGGAGTAAGGTAGATATATGGTCTTCTCACCCCTTACGAGATTTACTGTGATATACATTTTCTTGTATTAAATATAAGATAATATTATTAAATAATAATGGAGAATATTTTTAAATATAATCCCAATGCGCTTTATAAACCAAATGGAGGACAATACCTCCAGATATTGAATGCTAAAGATTTATACAAACAAACAATTATTGTCTCTGAAAACGGTTCTTTCCCCGCAACTTTTCCAAATATTTTTACTAATTACAAAATGGATGAAAATGATCAACGTATGAAAATTTGGCAGGAACAACCATTTAAATTATGGCAAACCCAACTCAATTTTGTCACTTGGTGTGCTTCAAGTGCTTGTGGAGTCAGTTCTGAACATCTGAAAGAAAGTCGCTCTACTCCTATGATTAGAGCAGTATATCGTTTTCATGTCTATTATCATATTAGACGAATCATTAAGCGTCTGCAGACACCTCTACCTTTTGAAGATAGTTTCAACCAATACGATAATCCTTATAACAAAGAAGAGTTTTTAAAAATCTGTAGTGAATATGGTGTCGATTCTGATCCTAAAAAATATAAAGGGCAATGCTTTTTCAGCTCGTATCAAAAAAGACGTAAAGACTATCCAACGCCAGGTGTGAGTTATTTCACAGACGACTCCATGACACGATGGATTATAGAAAAATCTAAAGGCTTTACAAAAACAGGTCTTGTAAAAATTTCAGAGAGTGTTAGAGCATATGCTTATCTTGTTCTTAGTTCACAAGCCTCAGCTCGTTCTTCTATTTTAGGTAATAATTCAAGCTCTTTGACAGCTCAAAGAGTTTTTATGAACAACTTTGAAGACATTGTTAATCGCAGAGTTGATATTCAAGATGACATTAAACGTTATCAAGATACTTTAAATTACGCTTCAAGCAAAGTTGATTATTCTGTTGGACAAGGTATTTACATGTTACCTAGTGACATGAATCTAAACATCAAGTCGGGAGTGTCTGGTTATAATAATAAAATTCTCATATCTAATGATAACCTAAGCCTTGGAAGAAATAAAATGATTAATGTTATGCAAGAGCATCATATTTCACCCAAAGTGACTAGCTCTCCAACACAAACAAAAAATAAAAGTTCACAAAAGGAAGTTCACAAAAGAGTAGTGAGTCAAACAGATTCACTCCCATCTCATGAAGAAGAGAAAATAGCTTTGGTTTTAGCGATTACCACGATGTTTAGTATATGGTATGTATTTCGCTGATCAGCGTATGTAGTTTGCAATTATAGTCGGCATTGTGGATACATGCTAACACTTCTAAGCCCTGGCGTTTTGTTGAATTTCGATCGAAATGACGGTAACCTGAATGTCTCTATGGACCAGAGAAACCTGACAGTGATAAATCACCCAGACACAATGCTAACCATTCCGCGATATATTCAACACAAGTGCGGGGAAGTGCGCACTCATGCAAGTTTTACAACCAGAACATGAGAGATCTACAATCGCCGAAGTATATATACTTCCTCTCAGACGAACTGCGTGGGGTTCGAACACACGACCTTGCTGTTACAAGTTAGCGTTCTTATCCACTAGACTACGCTGATCTGTATGTTATATGTATTGTTAGCTTATTTATGTTATAAAAATGAAACTACTACAAACTGCTTTTTACTACATTTTTATGAGATATTTAATTGTTTACATTTATGAGTAATTTGTGGTTATAATAACACGTTTCGTAACTCGTATCGCGTTATGAAAACAAAGATGATAGTAGGGAAATTCCCGAAATCATATGATTTTGCGCCAACATCCGCACTTTCCTATCTCTGGTTTTAATGTATTTCTTGCTTTCGCAGAAATCCAAAACAAAAGAAATATACTTCTGTGAGTTGTAACCATGAATTTTTTTTAAAAGACGATTTTTTATAAGAAAAATGTGAGCCAATAGAGAAAAAAACGCCTCCTTCGAAAAAATTTAAAAAAACGAAAATAAATAAAATACTCAAACGAAATAAACAAATCAAATAACAAACAAATAGTTTGTTAGACGGTTTGAAGTAAAGTAAAAATGAAAACTGCTTCTACTACTAAAGCTTCTTCTTTACTGCAGTGGATCTTCTCCGAAGCACATTACCAACATCAGAAGCGTCACTAAATTTTACTTAATTTAAATTTCACAGTGATAATTCGAATCAAAAAAGTAACTGAAACCCTTCTTTTTGTTTTTCCTTTAGGGAAAGATCCATTTTTTTGTTAGTAGTGGCAAATCCACTTTAAAGCTCACGAAGTATACGAAAACATATCATGGCCATGTGAACAAGGAAAAAAAGAAATAGAAATAAAAGAACTTTAATTTAGTAAGTTCAGCCATCAAAAACATTCGCTCACCATGGCCATAACAGCAAGGAAACAAAGAAATAAAAATAAAAGAAGTTTAAGTTAGTAAGTGCGGTCCTAAAAAACTTTCGCCGTACATAGATAGATAGATAGATAGATAGATAGATAGATAGATAGATAGATAGATAGATAGATAGATAGATAGATAGATAGATAGATAGATAGATAGATAGATAAATAGATAGATAGATAGATAGATAGATAGATAGATAGATAGATAGATAGATAGATAGATAGATAGATAGATAGATAGATAGATAGATAGATAGATAGATAGATAGATAGGTAGATAGATAGATAGATAGATAGATAGATAGATAGATAGATAGATAGATAGATAGATAGAGAGATAGATAGATAGATAGATAGATAGATAGATAGATAGATAGATAGATAGATAGATAGATAGATAGATAGATAGATAGATAGATAGAACGCCGCCGAAACCAATATCTTTCGCTTAGCGAAATCTAATAATAAGTTGAAAAGTTTTTTCTCTCTGCGTTTTGAGTTTGTTGTTAAACTGATATTTGATTGGTTTAAAATCGTAAATAAAAACCACGTGAAGTTCACGTTCGGAATGCCTACTAGCATTTTAAATGCGACCGCAACAATGAACGGCTGAGTTAAGAACATGCAAGATTTGAAACACCAGGAACGTACTTCTCTTCACGTGCAAACGAGCTTTATCAAGCGATAAAGCCAGCAGCAAAGGAAGTCTTATCGCTGGTATAAGTTCAATAATTTGGAGCAGGTTATGATACAACGCAGGCTGAACATGGGCGGCGAGCGACGCCGCCTTGGCGGCTAGTCATTAATTGCCCCCGCAGCGAGCGTAAGCGATCGAGGAGGCATAGTAGTGATAGGCGAATGTCAGTTCCGATTTTGTTCTTCATCATCATCATCATCTTCCAACTTTCGTGTTGACGTTACACGGTGGAATACAATTATTAGCTGACTTTGCTTGGTACTGTAAGTTGGAGACAGAATGTTTTTCGTATCTTTCTCCTAATTTACTACTATATTATAGTGTGTTATTTAGAAAGTTCGTCTGCTAAGACTACAATTTTTCATATTACTTTTGTGTTGTTTTCGTAAAGGTAACGACAAGGATTTTGAAGCACAGCTTAAAATCTGAAATTTTATCATATTAAAAACACATGTTAAAAGAATCTAACTTGATAATGTAAGCCTGTGTCTTACGAAAAGCTTTGTATGTTTAAGTGGAATTTTTAACATGTGTTTTTAATATAGTAATTATTCACTGGCTGTTATTTTCTGAAATTTTATCAACCATGCATTTTATTTTTGTATATATATATAGCTATGGATGTTTTAGCCCTTTTAAATCTTTGCTATATACTTTTTATTTTGAATCAAACCTCGAACCGCTTGAAATGTTTTCTACTACACACTTTTTTTTTATAAGAACAATTTTATAAGAACACGAGCCTCAGATTTGGCCAAAAAATAAGAACAAAATAAGAACAACCCGAGGCTCAAATCATTGTTCCAAAAATTAAGAACAGCCTGAGCCTGAATTTTCTTGGAAAATAAGAACAGTTCATGATGTGAATTCTCTCATTGGTAAATGGTTTAGAAGGTTATTGGGTTTTTTTCACCTGCAATAAATGTGCGAATGGGTCATTACCGAACAGCAACCATACTTTTTGCCAGTTGTTTTTAAAAAATATTTCTATTTTACTGGAAGTTCCATAAATAAGAAGAACAAAATGAGGCTGAAATTTGAAACTGTGTTCTTAAAGCAAAGAACAAAATAAGAACAATTCAGGCTGAAAAAGGCTCCAAAAATAAGAACAGCCAGCCTTAGGTCAGATTTTACTGGTTCTTATAAAAAAAAAAGCGTGTAATGGATTTTTCGCTTTAATTTTTTTTTCAAAAAAGTTTTTTTTTTCTTTTGGTTCTTACAAAATTTCTTTAACAAAATCTTATTTTGATTATAAGATACGTATCCATGGTTGCAGTTCACACATTTCTTTTGTTTGTAGCAATACTTTCTGATATTACTTGTTAAGCCTTATTTACACGTTTTAAAAAGTATATTAGCATTTAATGTGAATTAGGTCTAAGAGATAGCAAAAAGTAACAAAGTTTTATGTAGCTTTTCAGCTGCGTAAGTACATCTGTTTGGTTTGCATATTTCCAGTTAGTGTCGCCACCGCTACACTATGCCACAAGGTTACACTGCTCATTAAATAATTCGTTGTCTTGTAAAACTTAAGAATTTACACTTAAATATTTGATTTTCGGCACGCTCTTTCTTCACTGCATACAGATACTTTGATCACGATTTGTATTTGAAATATTGTGTATTGTTTGCCATACATAAAAGACTGGCTTTGTCGAAATATTTAAAGTATGCCACTAATCAACCAAAAACATTTTTACAAAAATCCTTAAATTACAAAATGTTTGGGCGGAAAGTTTTCTTTTTTAATGTATAGCTTGCTGTGTGTAAAAATTGGAAAGCCTGAGCGCGGGGGCATTTTTAGCTAAAGCTACATGCTAGTAAATACTGTTAACCAAGGTACGATGGTTAGCTTAGCAAGTTTCAAGAACTTTATTTGAATATTGCCATGAACACTTTTCTTTGGATTTAAACTTTGTATGATTTTCTCAACATCATTTTCAGATACAGGGGTGAATTGAAATTGGTGGGCGTCGACATTTTCCTTTATTTTCAGCACACTAGGGTGATTTTCATATTTTAGAATGATGTTAGACTATTCATCATGAGTAGTTTCGATAGCATTGGGAGGTATTCATTCCACGATATAAGAAGTCACCAAGTATCAGAATGTTTTTGTAGTTAGAGAAGCTATCAATAATGCTAGATATCTGATAAAGACAGTAGGTAAGGCTTATGTTTCTAGGATTTCGATACACACTAAGAACAAGCCATTTTGTCGTTCTGATGTTCAGCTCTAATGCAATACATTCAATATCAGTGGAGAGATTAGGACATTTCAGTTCTCGTGATGAGATGTGTGATTTTACGTATACAAGCAGTCCACCACTATTATCTGTCAGATCCTTTCGGTAAAGTTTTTTAAAATTATCAAGTAAGAAGGATGAGGTTGTGTAGGACTGATCAAGTTTCACTTATACAGAGTACGTCGATAAAGTTGGAGAAACTTTTGGCATCATCTAATTTGTTCCTAATTGAGTTTATGTTCAGATAAGATATCAAAAGTCTTTCTTTATTGGCAAGTTTCAATGCTCTCAATTCAATTTCATGTTGAGGTAAGCCGGGTTGGATCCGACGACTAGATACGGTTTTTGGTTGTCAGCAGTTGAGATGATTGATGAAGTTTTTTGTTAGCAATTCGGTGCCTTGTTTGTTTAAGTGGATTCGACTGTTGTTGAGATGTTGGTCAGGTTTAATGTTGTCATTGTTTATGAAACCGATGTTTCTTTCTAGACACAACTTTTCGAGTTCAGTATTAACCTCATTAACTTTTGAATCGAGTTCATCATTCCGGTGACCCGGACTTGAGAAAACTACTGTAGTTTCAGCGTTTGCGAGCTGGGATAGGTTCACAATATCCAGAGCTTTTCGGTGAGCTGAGGTATCAGATTTCAAGTCATTGGTACCATAGTGAATGATTCACTCGTCAAGGTTTCGCTCGATTGTCGGTAGTGCATAGTGCTGCATGCATTTCGTCTTTGCCCCGGAAAAATGTTTAGCAACTAAAAAGTGTTTGTTAGAGGAAAGTTTCCTTCCTTGAATACATTTAATCATGGAATCACCAATAATTGAAACAACTCTTTTTGGTTCATCCTTTTTATTATCATGTGTTTTATTATCGTGTTTCTTTTTCTTGTTTTGGGAAGTCACGCTATTGTTTCTTTGTTGTCGAGTGTTCCTTTCATTTCTGTTGTCATTAATTATTTCGTCGTTATTATCATCATCCTCATTATTGAAAGTCTGATTAAAAGGTAAAAAAAGTGTCCCATTGAGTTTTTCTGGAGTTGTTTCTTGGATTTTCTCTTTTTCTATTTTTCCAATTTCGAAAAAAAAATACATCATTGGAAAGAGGAAAAAATAAGGTTTTCTATAATATAAAAATTATCATCCAATGATCAGAATTTATTGACATATATGCGGTTATAATTCTTGCTGTCACTTTCTTGAAACAAACTGTATGTGTAAAATTGTATTAATCAGATAATTGGTTTCTCATCGATCGTACGTGCCTCTTGGGAGATTTAAAACGGTTTATAAAAGTTTCAGCTGATTTTTCTGTTTGTTTTGATGAGTCTTGTGTGTAAGAGGAGTATGTGTGATTTCTGTCAGAAAGCAGAATTTGATAATTTTGTTTTTATTTTTCATCTCTTCTGAAAACAAACTTCACTATTGAGTCTGGATAGCAAATTAACATCAGTATCACCAAATAAAATGTTTTCATCATAAGTGGATTTTTTACTACGAGCAGCTTCGTCAACATATCCTTTTATTTTGTCAAGGAAAATTGTAGAAAATTCATCAAAACATTTCTTGACTGTTCCTTCGATAAACATAGCGTCTATAAAGTTTTCACTCTGTTTGATACTCACTGTATCAGTCAAGCTTCTCATTCTTCTTTCCATTTCCATAATAAAACAAACAAGAATTTCACAAAAAAGGTGATCAGCTAATAATTTTCACAAAACGTCCTTCCGCTTCGGAGACAGCTTAAACTGTTTATGACAAATCTGTTGAGCAGAGGCTTAATCTCAGAAGATCGTAGCACAGAGGCTACCCTATTTTTTACAATACCACGTGCATACGATTTATCTCTGGAAATTTTAGAATTTGCAGCACCTCAACGGTTTTTCTCCGAATAGGTACATTGGGACTCAGCCGCCCTATTTCGTTCGCCTAAGATTTACCAGAGGTAATTATCGTTGCTTTTTCAAGCAAGTGCAAACACTTCATCAGTAGGGTAAAACTAACCTGTCTCACGACGGTCTAAACCCAGCTCACGTTCCCTATTAGTGGCTGAACAATCCAACACTTGGTGAATTCTGCTTCACAATGATAGGAAGAGCCGACATCGAAGGATCAAAAAGCAACGTCTCTATGAACGCTTGGCTGCCACAGGCCAGTTATCCCTGTGGTAATTTTTCTGACACCTCTAGCTTAAAACTTTTAAAGACTAAAGAATCGATAGGTCATGCTTTCACAGTTTGTATTCATACTGAAAATCAAAATCAAGTGAGCTTTTACCCTTTTGTTCTACATGAGATTTCCGTTCTCATTGAGCTCACCTTAGGACACCTGCGTTATCATTTCAGCCAAAATCCCAACCTGACAGTGGAAAGTGCTCTTGGTAATCTGAATTTGATGTTTGTCCTGTTAGGGTTAGGGTTAGGGATATATGGGACTCCTCAGGGGCGGATCCAGGGTATGTCAAGTTAGTCCGGTCGACATACTTGTTTCTTGCTGAAATACACTTTTGAAATAATCATCATCGTAGATTTCATTTTTCAGGTCGGTCTTCTACGCGGTGTGTGAAACTGGCGTTCAAAGGAAATATTATTTTCCCGGGGCTCTCGACTAACTTCCAATAAAAAGGGAGCAGGGGGTTCAGAGCTGGAAATAACCGGCGATTTATATTGCTGAATGTCTATTACGCACCCCCTATGTATATATTACCGTTTGCCGAAGTATGTCGAGCGTTTTTTGTCAAGGGGAGAAATATGGGCCGACATTATCCGGTGATCGTCAAAACTGAAACAAGTATGTCAAAGTATGTCTAAAAAAAACGTGGGTAATGACATTTATAATACCCTTGGAACAGGCAATAAAGAGAACCATTGACAACAAAAATCTTGTGATCAAATATTCATAAAAACTGAGAAGCTTTTATTTCAAAAATTGGATTTTTCCACCAAAATGGAAGCTGTGTTCTAGCTCCCTCCTAGGTGATATTGAATGTTTTACCCCCGTGAAACATTCATCAGGCCAAGTTAGTCGAAAATAAACTGGGGGTAATGACAATTATGTCAAGTGAAACTGGTGTATGGTTTGCTGATCTTCTAGGTTGTTCTTCTATTTCCTTGTTATTTTCGAAAACGTTAAGCTCTGAAATTGATGAAATAATTTATACTACCTAAATGTAAAATCAAAATATCTTATTCTTTCTTACCCACCTTACTTTGATAACCCCCGTAAAAAGTGCGACCCTCTCGCTCGTGAAAAAAGGTTTTTTGGAGCACGTTGGTCCTTTTCAGCCATGGAACTGTTTGGAACAGTTAGGAATTTGTGCGAACGAAACGATATTTTATGTTTAAAGAATTGGCAGTCCTTTTTAGAGAAAAAAGTGCGGGAATATTCGTCCTTATCATCTAATGCTGGTTTATACCAAAAAGTTGTTTCTGGTCAACTACATAGAAATGTTTCTGCTGAGTCTTACCTCCCAAATAATTTAAAGGAAGACGAAGAGCATGTTTGGATTGCCTTGAGGTAAAATATTTTGGTTTTTGGTTTGCCAGTTATCCTACCTACCTAAGGTGATAAACATTCTTCAAATTACTTTCATTTTTGTGGCATGTTTTGTGGTCATAGTCCATTAGTTTTGATTTTGAGTTATTTCATGAGAACTTATATGGCTTCTCCTTATTGAAAATAAAGGTAAACAAGATGTAAAAGAAAAGATCTGAAGGGGATCTGAAACATACAGTTTATTCCTTTTCATGTTTTTTTATAGATCCAATGGCACTGGAAACTGTTTATTTAGTTCTCTTTCAATTTGTTTTGTGGGTGATAACTCCTTAGAGGTTGATTTGAGAGTTCTCACAGCCATTGACATGTTCTTGAATGCTTCTTACTATTCCGATCATCCATTGTTTTTATCATCAATTCAATTCTCATTCTAGCATGTTTACGTGTGTAGGTTACATTTTAGCATTATGTTTATCCCATTCATCTATCCGTAATTTTGTCATAACACATATCCATAGTGACTGGAGTCACTCTGAGTCTCATCACTTTGCTTGTTTATACATTGCTTCTGCATAATCATTGAAGTTAACTTGTGTTCTTCTATCATGCATTTAAATTTTCTTTTTGCCATTTTTTGGTCATTTGATCGGTTACTGAATATGCAAGAATGATCATATCCTTTTGAGGAGTCCATTCATGCATGGTTTGGTTTATGAAACTTTGTCATTTCGATTCATTCACATGTGTTATGATTTCCAATTTGTCCATGGCTGGTTTCATTGTCTGCAGCATGAAGTGTGGCAGCTGAGGCACAGCTAGGCAGCAGGATTCTGCTCAGGATGCTTTGTCCCATTTTTAGTCTTTTTCTTGTTTAGGTATTTTGTATATATTTTGTATTATATTCATGTTCAATATTGGTCTGTAAAATGTACTTTGTTGTCATGTATGTCAAAATGGTAACCATGTTGTGTACTTATCATGTATAAATGTAAGGTATTGTCAGTTGTCATTTGTGTACATGTCTGTCAAGTGTGCTGTGGTGTGACTTGTGTGGCTTCCCAGCCTTTGTTCACTGTATCTTTAGTAAGTAATTTTCCTTGTTCATGTATCTGTTTGCATCTTGTTCAGTGTATGTGTATAATATAATTTTATAATGTTTTCTAGCCGTTCAATGTGTTTTGAATGAGTAAAACTCAAATGCTGTTGTTGTTATTGGCATTTACATGAAGAAAGAAGAGCGACGATTCAATCTGAGAAAAAACATTACTTGGCAAACTGAACCATTGTTGTTTTTTATGTCTCTTCCCGCCCCAGCTGCGTTCTTATAGGAACTTTGAAATTTCTGTATAAATAACTTTAATGATGATTGCTTGATTATAGCACTTATCCCGTCCTTATTCATACTCCCAGTATCTTCGAAAAGCTCATCAGTTGGGGAGTTCACAGCACCCCCTAACACCCCCAGCTAAATTGTAAAAATTTCATGCGTCGCTCCACTCCGCATCAAATTTTTTCGCTTCGCGACATACTTGTTTAAAATCCTGTATCCGCCCCTGCTCCTCCACTATTTAGATCTGTCACTGACGTTGATAAAACGTCTGTGTGCTAACTGGGTGTACAGACGTTTACGGACGTTGTGCAACGATGAAATGTCAGAAAACGACGTTGCATTGACATTGTAGAATAGTCAAACAACCATACTCAAATAACCATTAATGACAAAGGGTAATTACAACAAATAAATGGCTAGCGGGAATCGAACCCTGACCTGTCGCATAAATTCTGAGAGTGATAACCACTACACTACGGCGCCATTAGATGTACTAACGTATTTGACTAAAACTCACCGACGTAATTTCGAGTAGGTTAAGATGGAAAAGAACGAAATGACGAAATAAAAGAATTTTTGCTTAACTTTTAAAACATCGTTTTAAACTTTGTTTGCAATGTACAGTTCACGAACATCGTTTTTCGTTTCTTTTTTAATCTTGGGATTATTAATTAAGGCATTCTTCCGTTCTTTGATCTAATAGATAATCTTATTATACTAATTCGCGTTGTGCATACCACTTTTATTTTAGAGAGTCGTATATTTACCTTTTGTAAATGGTAATGGTATCGTATTATTTTATATAATTGTTTTTAATCCTTTAATTGTTGCCAGATGAACATAAGATATAAATAAGTAGCATAGAAATATCAAAAAGCCCACTAAAGTATTATTCTTTAGATGAACGGCGTTTGAACTTGGAAGCACGCGAACTCAAAATAGAATCAAATGGCAAACTTATCACCAGAAGCTTTGACTGCTTGGCAACGTAAACGAAAACATACTACTATTATTTTTGCATTCCAATCATTGCTTATTGGTGTAGAGTACACGATGTGGATTGTAACGCTTTGGTTGTATCTAAAAAATGTGGTCAAAACTAGTCAACCGAAGATTTTTTACGCAATAATATCGATGGGCTATCTGATTGTATCGATCATAGTAACACCTCCAATCGGTAGAATAGCAGATCGCATCAAATGCGTCAAGTTATTGTTTATATGTTGCAATATAGTGCTTGCAATTGGAAATATTGTTTATGCCTTACCGCATTCAATATGGCTGGTAGTCGTGGGGCGTTCTATTGCTGGAACAGCGGATTCATTAAGGGCGGTGATATTTGGTGAACTGGCCAGATGCTATACTTCAGATCAACTTTCATCAAAGTTGTCTATAATGGGAATGTCATTCAACGTTGGTGTAGTTCTCGGTCCAGGAATAACTATGATATTCAAAAATGTGGACTTCGACTTAGGAACATGGCGCATTACTTATGAAAACATGCCAGGTGTTAACATGGCATTTTTTGCGATTCTAGCTGTGATACTCTCATATTTTGGAGTCCATGATCTTTCCAAAGAATACAATCTCCGTGCAGATGAATGTTCTAAAGATAATGTGAAAAACTATTCAAACGAAGAGGACAAACATCAAATTCAGATTACCAAGAGCACTTTCCATAATGGTGATGATACTTACACTATCAATATAAAATCCAATGACAAAGAACCGCTACTGGTTTCAAATCAGGTTCAAAATGCATGTAGTATGTGGCTGAAACTTGTGAAAAATTTGGACTGTGCTGTGATTTTCTTTCTTTCGCTATATACAAGATATATAATTCTTGCATGTGATATGTGGGTTCCAATGCTCGTTATTGATGTAATGAAATGGAATGCCGTTCAAATGAATTTCATTATATTCGGATCAGCAGTTGGTTGTTTGTTAGTCAGCGGCTTTAGCACGCTGACTATTAAAATCGACGTTTTTTTTTTTTGTTTTTTTTTCCAAAATTTCGATGCTCACGGGCTAGATAAAATAGCATATAGCTGTCGTAAGACACAAGAGATTTTCTATTGTGTAAGACTAGACTTGGAACTACGTAATTTTTTCTCTGTGTAAGAGTAGCGCACAAAATGGCAGGGAAGTTTCGGTGTTTCACGTGTATTTATAACGTGAGTTGTTTAAAGAAGGAGGGTATAATTTTGAATTAGAATCAAGTTTGATACTGTTTTGGGTTGCCTAAGATGAAATATTATAGGTAGTTGAAGGATTTCTACCCTGGTGTTAATGCACAGCAGTTTCTCTTCCAGGAAACCTGATACGATTGTTTACTTTTTTGTTTAATTCCAGACTTTTTATTCTTTCCATTTATATTTCGAAGTAGCTAAACATACTTAATTAAGTCTTTCCAGAGAATTTTCTGAAGTTACGTATTTCCAATTTTTTTAAACAGTTAAGTGATAAATTTATATAATAAAAAAGCTTTATGATTTAGGAAATTGTTGATTACGGTTATATTATATCTATTTAAGTGAGTAAAACCTTTTGCTTTAAACTTACTTGATAATCAACTTACCTTATGACCCTGTATATAGAAAGATTTATTTCAATTTCGCAACTTAAAGATCAATGAACTGTTTTAAATTGGAAGTGAGGATTGTAGTGAGGTGATGTCTCAGCAGTGGGAATCTTTCATTTAATATGAGTAATATGATTTAGGAAATGAAGATAATTCAAACTATTTGCCATGTTCGATAGCGATAAAATACATAATTTTATTAATTAAAAATTTTTCGGCTTACGCCATCAGTACAAAACAAATTTGGCATAAGCCGAAAAGCTTTTAATTAATGAAGATGTTTTAATAATAGCTTTAGTGCTTCCACTAAATCTAATATAAACGTTTTCAGTTTGTACAGTGTATTAGCACTTAATAAATTTTATAAGTATTTATAAGTATGTATATACATTATATATATATAACAGCATTTATAACAGCAAACAAACAGAATTACAAAAATGATTGGCTACCTCATTGAGACTTTCTCATAGAAAACGGTTTATTCACCTTACAACCTTTTTATAGCAATTCCTTATCTTGATTTCAAGTAAACCTATTTTTGCTCCTGTCAAAGCTCTCATAAAACTCTTTTGTAGCATCAAACTATTAAATCTGACTTATACGATTACTCTCATAAAACATAAATCGTCAAAAACCATTACCACAACATTAATTTTACTGCTGGTGAGAGCCCACCTTTTACGAATCAAGATCTTTTCCTTGAAGAAAAATGCCATAAAGTTTATTTGAATAATACAGGTATTCTTCAAGAAGAAATGCATAATTTCTCAAAATACACTGACACCTTTTGACTATTTAATTGTTTATACATATTTTTTGAAGGGCTTTTGAGTAATATCAGAAGTGGGTGCATTTCTTATCTTTTATATGTATAACATCTAGAATTCATGTGACAGAAAAGAATCTGTTTATTCCTGACGAGAACGACTTAACGCAAGTGGCTACAGAGGAGTCAGTATTGATATTTTGTAATTGTTTATTATTGCTTAAAGATCAAAAAATACATGCAAATTATTTGTCTCAAAAATTCTGAAAGAGTCTGTCAACATAAAAACAAACATTTACTATTGATAGCGACCCAGTTACAATCCTAATTTTAAATATAAATGAGACAATAACATAATGAATTATGGTATGTACTAATGGTAATTTTTAATGAAACCTTAATTTTTGTTCTGACTTCAAATTGTGCAATATTATAATATATATATATATATATATATATTGTAAAATATTGGGTTTCTTATGTTGAGGCACTTTTTTTTTTCTTTTTTTTTGCTCTGGTAGCTACTATGAAACTGTTTAACTGTATTCAGGTACAGATTTACAGGTGTTTGAACTAACTGGATTCACACAAGTAATTACTATTCCATAAAATTGTAGCAGAACCTCCTGACTTTAGCCATTGTATCTGCTAAATGATTGATTAAATTGTTTAGTTCTATTTGTATACTTTGCATATTTGCCGCTGACTTGCGGCCTTTTAAGGCTGCTTTATTGCTATTAATTTTATTTATTTCTAAGCCATTATCAGACAGAAGTTTATTTAGCTTGGCAATGTTTTCCACTTTTTCTTTAAGTATACTTTTGTCAGTATTTGCAGTTCTATCAAGTTTTCCGAATGTCTTATCATTAAGTATTGTGCTTTGGGCGTTGTTTTGTGCATCTTTCGCCTTAATTGTTATCAGTGATGAAATTTTCTTGATATCTTGTTTAGCAAAATTGGTAGATTCTCGAATTCAGTCGTTCACAGAAAGCGTTCGATTAAATTTTTCTAGGATAGGAGCTTTGATATCTGTGTCAACCTCACCGTTGATTTTTGATCATGTTGTTCTCTTTACTTGCGTTTACTCTGCCGTGGCTTTGATTTGTGTGGTGGTAATGTTGTGCCGGAGAAAGATATTAAGCAACCCACGGATTTGTGTCAGGGAGTATTGATAAAGCGCCAGCACAAACAAAATAAATGAATTAAAGTTAAACATCACATACAAGGACGAAAATGTTACGATAAAAATGATAAATTACTAATAGTAATTTTTATGAAAACGAACATTAATTAAAAGTAAGGCAGTGTTGATACATGCTGAATTCTCATAACTTTTTATTCTGAGGAATTAATAATCATTATTTTTATTTGTGTTATGTAATTATAGTAACGTTTTCTGTGTGTATCAATTTAAATTTAAAATGAAATTTGAAACTTGATCCTGAAAGATCTTTCAACCAAACCACTGTTATTTTTTGTCATATTTTGTACGTACTCTCCGTGCTCTCCTCCGGATTTGTATTTATGTTTTCTTTCACATATGGTCATAAATGGCGATCATGGAGAGCCCAATTGTCTTATTAGTACTGGTAATCACATGTTTGAGAGGGAAATTTGGGATAAATTTCCGGAGTTCAGTTTTTTGAAATTTTGAAATCTCCCGAGTGAAATCACATTAAACATTCGAAAGTTGCCAATTTCATGTGCGATCGACTATTCGAATGTTGAAAAAAGAAAACAAGGGAAATTACAAATTATCAGCAGGAAATTACAAAACAGCGGGAAATTTCAAAATAACGCCATTGACGACGTCAGAGATAGGAAAGTGCCGATGCTAGCCCAAAATCATATGATTTCGGGAATTTCCCTACTATAGCTAATATTATCATCTAAGACCTTTGTTTTCATAACGCGATACGAGTTATGAAACGTGTTATTTTGATTACATAACAAATAACAACACGTAAGCAGTTTCTATTATTATAACCACAAATTACTCATAAATGTAAACAATTAAATATCTCATAAAAATGTAGTAAAAAGCAGTTTGTAGTAGTTTCATTTTTATAACATAAATGAGCTAACAATACATATAACATACAGATCAGCGTAGTCTAGTGGATAAGAACGCTAACTTGTAACAACAAGGTCGTGTGTTTGAACCCCACGCAGTTCGTCTGAGAGGAAGTATATATATACTTCGGCGGTTGTAGATCTCTCATGTTCTGGTTGTAAAACTTGCATGAGTGCGCACTTCCCCGCAGTTGTGTTGAATATATCGCGGAATGGTTAGCATTGCGTCTGGGTGATTTATCACTGTCAGGTTTCTCTGGTCCATAGAGACATTCAGGTTACCGTCATTTCGATCGAAATTCAACAAACGCCAGGCCTTAGAAGTGTTAGCATGTATCCACAATGCCGGCTATAATTGCAAACTACATACGCTGATCAGCGAAATACATACCATACACTAAACATCGTGGTAATCGCTAAAACCAAAGCTATTTTCTCTTCTTCATGAGATGGCAGTGAATCTGTTTGACTCACTACTCTTTTATGAACTTCCTTTTGTGAACTTTTATTTTTTGTTTGTGTTGGAGAGCTAGTCACTTTGGGTGAAATATGATGCTCTTGCATAACATTAATCATTTTATTTCTTCCAAGGCTCAAGTTGTCATTAGATATGAGAATTTTATTATTATAACCAGACACTCCCGACTTGATGTTTAGATTCATGTCACTAGGTAACATGTAAATACCTTGTCCAACAGAATAATCAACTTTGCTTGAAGCGTAATTTAAAGTATCTTGATAACGTTTAATGTCATCTTGAATATCAACTCTGCGGTTAACAATGTCTTCAAAGTTGTTCATAAAAACTCTTTGAGCTGTCAAAGAGCTTGAATTATTACCTAAAATAGAAGAACGAGCTGAGGCTTGCGAACTAAGAACAAGATAAGCATATGCTCTAACACTCTCTGAAATTTTTACAAGACCTGTTTTTGTAAAGCCTTTAGATTTTTCTATAATCCATCGTGTCATGGAGTCGTCTGTGAAATAACTCACACCTGGCGTTGGATAGTCTCTACGTCTTTTTTGATACGAGCTGTAAAAATATTGTCCTTTGTATTTTTTAGGATCAGAATCGACACCATATTCACTACAGATTTTTAAAAACTCTTCTTTGATATAAGGATTATCGTATTGGTTGAAACTATCTTCAAAAGGTAGAGGTGTCTGCAGACGCTTAATGATTCGTCTAATATGATAATAGACGTGAAAACGATATACTGCTCTAATCATAGGAGTAGAGCGACCTTCTTTCAGATGTTCATAACTGACCCCACAAGCACTTGAAGCACACCAAGTGACAAAATTGAGTTGGGTTTGCCATAATTTAAATGGTTGTTCCTGCCAAATTTTCATGCGTTTTTCATTTTCATCCATTTTGTAATTAGTAAAAATATTGGGAAAGCTCGCAGGAAAAGAACCATTTTCAGAGACAATAATTGTTTGTTTGTATAAATCTTTAGAATTCAATATCTGGAGGTCTTGTCCTCCATTTGGCTTATAAGCCGCGTTGGGATTATATTTAAAAATATTCTCCATTATTATTTAATAATATTATCTTATATTTAATACAAGAAAATGTATATCACAGTAAATCTTGTAAGGGGTGAGAAGACCATATATCTACCTTACTCCATTCGAAATTTAGACGGGTCGAAAGAGATCGCATTATTTGAGATATTTGCAGACACCGTCACCTATCAAATCACAACACCGATAACATTGAAAACGTCTGACGATGGGAAAGCTGAAAAGTCGATACCAAAACGAACATTTACGAGTACGGGATTGAATGCCTTTTTAGCAGGTGCCTTTTTAGAAGGCGATATAGAAATTAAATCATTAGCCAAATACCCTCAAATAATCAAAACAAATACGCTAGCTAAAATAACCAAAATGAATTTACATCTCTCTGAACTCGACAACACTCAAAATTTTGAGGATGGAAAGCTAAGTGATATTCTACTAACCGTTCCCATCGCTAAATATAGTGACTTTACACATACCGAGCCTAAAAATCCTCATTATAAAAAACTAAAAAACGGTGTATTCCAGTCTCTCACGTTGAGACTGACAGATCAGCATGGGGGTATACTAAGTGAAGATCTGGGTACAATCGTTGTTTTGCACATCCGCTAAACCGAGATAAAAAGTAATAATTAATTATATATATCATAATTAATAATGGAGTATGGAAAGAGGTTAAATCCAGAACGTTCACTTAGAACTGCCCGCGGTGTAAAAGGTTCTCGTCAAAAAGTAATTGTCACACACAATCCAAGTGAGATTGATCAAAATCAGCTATTATTGGTTAGGTTTCCAAATTTAGGAAGTGATGATGTCATTATCCCAGGAACAACGAATCTAAGTTTTGATATTGAACTCGAGTCGAAAGCTGACTCAAAAAGAACATTGGTCAGTAACATTGGAAGAGCTATCGTTAAGAAGTTGGCTGTCAAGTTCGAAGGTAACGAGATATTGAGTATCGATGACTTTGATCTTTTTGGGTGTTACAGAGATTTATGGTTAACCAAGTTTGAAAAGAGAAACGCGATAAGACAGGGTATCATCATCGATGATGGGTGTACAGAGAATTGTATGAAATTGAGGATTGGTGCTTCAGATAAAGACACCTCTGATGCAGAAGACAAAGCCATTGCTGACACCTATAAAAACAAGTTTGTCATTCCACTCGACTTTGAGATGCTAGATAGTACTATTCCATATTATCAAGCAGGTTTAGGTAATAGACTTTGCTACGAGATCACATTTAACGACTATAACCGAGTTATTTATTCTGACCCTCCAGATACTGCCGCAGGTCAAAAACGTAACCCAGATGGTAAATACAAAATATCTAACATCTCACTTGAATATGAGCTTGTGACACAACCCACGTTGGCTAGACAAATCGCTTCTGAATATCAAAACATGGCTTTGCTCTATGATAGGATTTTGCGACACAGACAAATTAGAGTAAACAAGTCAGACACAACGTGGAATTGGTCATTCAACACACCTGCCAAATCTTTGAAGGGTATTTTAGTTCTATTTGAAGAAGAAAAATCCTACAAACGAGAAACCTGTAAATTCTATAATCCAAAGATCAAAAAGGTATCAGTCATCGTTGAGGGTAAGCCTAACCAACTTTTTGCTCAAGGGATGCAGCCGTTTGAACAATACAATGAGATTTGCAAGTATTTTGCTGAAGGAAAACCAAAAGATAATAGCGCCGGTGAAAACCGAAAGCGCTTGGGATTACATGATGTAAAAGTCTCTGATTACTTAACAAACAAGTATGCTCTATGGTTAGATTTCAGAACAATTGATGAGAATGCCTTGCATGGGACCGGTCGAAGGATTGAAAATGCGAGTGAAGGTATCACTTTACAGATTGAAAAGACCGCTGAAACTGCAGGAAACTTAAACGCATATATATATCTAATCATGGATGCTCAATTAAACATACAAAACGGTCAATTTATGTCTGCATTATATTAGTAAAATGAACACACTTTATATGAAAGAACCTCACACAGCATTATTCGTCGGACCAACATCGTGCGGCAAAACGGATCGTGTCATAAAATTATTAGAAAATGAATACTATGATCACTTTGATTTCATCGTGATTATATGTCCCACCTTGAGGTGGAATCAGACTTACAGAAATCGGAAGTGGTTCTGGAATGACAGCTATGTGATTTTAATTGAGCCGGAAGGATCTTTGTATGAATGGATTAAGAAAATGGACTCTTTCTGTGCTGGATATAAAACCTTATTTCTGATTGATGATATAATAGCTGATGAAAAATTGGACAAAAAGAGACAGCCTTTGCTCGAGTTGGCAATTAGTGGTAGACATCGAAATCATTCGCTATGGTTACTTACACAATCATACACGGCTGTACCTAAAAATTTACGACGGCAAGCTAAAATGTTATATGTGTGGTATCCAAAAGATAGAAACGATCTAGCCACCATTCATGAAGAGAACGATGTCATTGATTCGCGAGAAGAATTGAAAAATGTCAAGGAAAAACTGAAAGGAGGGAAACACACATGCCTAGTCATGAGAATGGAACACCCAAGAACGCATGTGATTTGTTAAACAAGTTGACATATTTGTTACATGACTCTTGTAACAAAAACTATAAGACTCCTGTAAGACTACTATAAGACTACTATAAGACTCCTGTAAGACTACTATAAGACTACTATAAGACTCCTGTAAGACTACTATAAGACTCCTATAAGACTCCTATAAGACTACTATAAGACTACTATAAGACTCCTATAAGACTCCTGTAAGACTACTATAAGACTCCTATAAGACTCCTATAAGACTACTATAAGACTACTATAAGACTCCTATAAGACTCCTGTAAGACTACTATAAGACTCCTATAAGACTACTGCAAGACTCCTATAAGACTACTATAAGACTACTATAAGACTACTGTAAGACTACTGTAAGACTCCTATAAGACTACTATAAGACTACTATAAGACTCCTACAAGACTACTGTAAGACTACTGTAAGACTACTGTAAGACTACTGTAAGACTCCTATAAGACTACTGTAAGACTACTGTAAGACTACTGTAAGACTCCTATAAGAGAATAATTTACGTCTCAATACAGGTTCTAGAATTTTACCAATATGTTTAATCCTCGATTCAAAGCGTACTCTATCAGCAGCAACCTCTCTCCAGTTACTTCTACGAGATTCACAAGCAGAGATATAATGGACCTTTACTTCATCATCATTAAAAGTAACCCTTTTTGTATCTTGATGGGAAAATATAATATCATCATCTGAGGATTCATCTTGATGGGAAAATATAATATCATCATCTGAGGATTCATCTTGATGGGAAAATATAATATCATCATCTGAGGATTCATCATCATCGAACATAATTGTTTAAGTAAACAATGTTTATTTATTTAACAATGTTAGAATATATCAACTTTATATTATTAAGCATACTGCTGGTCTCGCTACTTTACTTTTATTCTGTATTAAAAAAATACCTCTCCCTAATAAAAATGGCGGAAACAGCGATCGATAATTTAATCAACCAGAGTTATGATGTTCCGGATGAATTTCCACCTTCAGATGGTAAAAGACAAAAATTACTCGAGTGTGTCTTAATTGGAAATAGCAAGCTATGCTTAGGGAAAATGTACACGGAAGAGCAAATTAACAAACTCAAAGATGAAGAGGTAGAAAAACTTTTTAGTATCTATGAAGCTAAACTATCAGGTCAAATTGTAAAATCCTTGGGGAAATCATTCATACGTATTTATTCCACGGGAGCTTGTACAACGTTAGGAATAAACAATCAAGAAGCGCTGAGCAATGACCTGGAAACTGACCCCTTCTTAAACTCTGCTCTTCAAAGATTTACATGTGACTTACATTATAAATTCGGTCCATTATTAGCACCACTCAGTGTTGCACTTATTACCGGGTTGCATTATATCAATGAAAGATAATTAAATAAATCCGATGATAATATAAATACAACAGATAATAAAAATGTCAGAAGAACAGACTCCCATTCAAGTGACAACGAAGAACCCAAAAAAGGTTGAAGCGGGTAAGAAGTTGGCGGAATACAGCCGTAAAAAACGAGAACAATTAAAACAAATGTCACCTCAAAAAGAAATGGAGAAGCCTGAGGCCTCTCTCACGAAACCAAATGAACAACCTATGAACTACATCTATGGTGTAGGTGGAATAATAGCTCTCGGTTTAGTTGGTGGATTTGCTTATTTTGTGTATAAAAAGAAAGAGCAAATATTACCCCGTGGGTCACCATCCACCCCCCTTCCACAAAAATCTAAAATACCGGTGAAAATCAATAAACATGAAATGGAATAAAAAGAAAAATAACGCTATATATAATCTCACAAATATATAATAACATGGACAAGAAAAATATCGTCAACGTTTTATATCACGCATCAGTCATATCAGCACTCGCTATCGGCTCCTCTATGTTTGTAAAAAAGGTGTTAAAAATGACACCTTCCTCTATTCAAAAGTTCGACTTGGAAGATATAGGAAAACTAGTTGCCCTTATCGCCGTTAGTGAAGCGGCAAAGGACTACTTAATCAAACAAAAGATTTTACCTGAAAATATCAATATGTAAATATGGCTTCAATCGCAATGATGTTAGGTGGAGCTTTAGCTAACGCTTTGGCTTTCACAGGATCAAGCTATCTGTTTTCAAGTTTATCCAAAGACAGAATCGATAGGGAAAGAAAACGTCATGATTTGGCCA
Source organism: Turritopsis dohrnii (assembly GCA_027922465.2). Classification (NCBI taxonomy): domain Eukaryota; kingdom Metazoa; phylum Cnidaria; class Hydrozoa; order Anthoathecata; family Oceaniidae; genus Turritopsis; species Turritopsis dohrnii. The sequence continues at coordinate 68,828 of BQMF02000776.1, read as the reverse complement.
TAGAAAAATTACAAAAAGCACAGATTGAATGGCAGCAAAAACGACAGGAAAGGATCGATTTCATCAATAAGCAGCTCATGCTCGAAAAGAAGGCTGATTCAAAATTCGTAGAGCTAAACGATGCAATGAGAGAGTACAATAGAGTATTTAGTAATCATCTTGAACCGCTACCACGAGAGCCTGTATTGAGCGACTTTTATACACCGAGTCATGATCAACATGAAAGAGAATTGGCTTTTATAGCTCTGAGTATGCTCGGTATTGGTGGAATTGTGTGGTATTTTGAAAGATGAAGACCATCAACAAAAATTATGTTACACGATACATGTAACATATACACTTTCAGATGGTTACCGTCTAGTGACGAGGTATGTATAGATCAACCCTACAATCAGAGCCCATAAATTTTGACTTAACCAACCTACAACTTCTTTTGCTCTGTTCAATGTCCATGATACGATAGACCCAATTATTCCTGGTAAAGCCTCTGCCGCTTTAGATGCTAATCTACCTAGAAGTGATGCTAACGCTTTTAGTTTATTTTTTATCCATTCCTTTGCATTGTCCTTTTTATCACCACCTTTGTCAGGATTTTGTGAAGAGCTTCCAGCTGCTGACCCTCTCGGTAACAAAGCTTCCACAAGAACACCGATAGCCATACCAAACGCTGTCAGAATGCTAACGATTGTTATACCTTGTTCACGGAATAGTGTTTGTATCCTTTCACCTAATGAGGTATCTTTGTCGAGGACTTTAGCAATGGTTTCTTTGATGCTCGTAACTTGACTGTTTAATTTACCTTTGAGAATATCAATGTTCTCTTTCCTAGCTTTCAACTCTTCACGTAATCCATCCATTCTCTCTTCGACCTCTTTTCGTTGTTCGTCCGTGTATGTCGCATCGTTTTCCATCTCCTCCAACTTGTTTTTCTCTCGATCGATATGCTGTTCTATTCGAACCTTTTTCGCAACCTCTTCCTGAAGACCTCCTCGTATGTTTCTCAGCGCCTTATCCAATCCTAACAGCTCACGTACAGGATATTCAAATAGATCACCGGTCTGAGTCGTTTCATGATCGACCGACTGTTGTCTAAGCGTTGAAATTAAATCTTCCGTACTATTTGCAATGTTCCCCGTAATTTCCTCAAGCTCTACATCACTCGATTTTGTGATTTTAGATGATGAAGGGAGTTCTTCTTGTATTTTGTTTAACATAACTGCTTGTCGTGCTGTTATTTTACCAATAGGTATATCAAACCCTAATTTACGTAACCCCTCCTTACGCAATATATCAGCTATAGTACCGGTAGCCCTTAGTATTCCATCTCTCTTCGTCAATGGATCGCTACTGTCTTTGTAGTATAATTTACCTTCTCTGATTTCAAACAGATCGGTATGTTTGGAATTAGGTTTTTCCTGATTGAGGCTTTCAGATAATCTTTTTAATATATCATCAACATAACTGCTTAAAAGTTCGATTCTTTGACTTGTATCTGACGTTTCTCGTTCACCTGATGTATGTATCTGTGCACCCGTACGGTCACCGGTCGGTATGAGAGGAAACGTCTCATCGGTTGTTTCATCCGTCGTCATCCCATGTTCTCCAAAGGGGTCAATATCAATGTCCGCCATTTTATTTATTTAGAGGATAATTTATTATTAATTATGTTATAACATAATCTCTCTCTCTAAATATGAGTTTTAAAATTTATCCAAAACTACCCACTGCTCCTGAGGATTTGAATGAGCAGGAAAAGTTTAACGCAAGCGTAATAAATTCAGAATTTGAAGAGTTGATAAAACTTAAGAACAAGTTTAGCATCAAGCTCAAGAGATACAACAAGGCGATAGAACGATCGATGCTACTAAATGCTAGCTCAAGCGCTATAACCATTGGCTCCGGCGTCGGTTCGATAGCGACAGGGGCTACTATTATTGGAATACCTATTTCTGCAGGATTAGGTGGTGTAGCCTTAGCCGGCTCTATCTGTACCGGACTTACCACAGCTGTCATCAAAAGATATCAAAAGAAAGTAGAAAAAGTGATAAAATTATATGATATTGTTACATCCTCAATTTCTGTCTTCGAAACTAACATAAGTCAGGCGTTGACTGATGGGAGGATCAATTACAAAGAATTCCAGGTTTTGCAGGGAACATATTACAAAGCTTTAGAAGGACTCAGTTCTACAGATAGAAAGACGGAGACTGAAACCCAAAATCAATTACAAAAAAGTTTGATGATAGAACTCCAAAACCTGAAAAAATCCATAACCGAAAATGGTTACTAGGATGTGTGGTTATGTGTTCCTCAATTTGAAAAGTGATAAAGTGATAAATGAAACTGATATAAAAAAATATGATCACAAGTATATATAGACAATGGAATTCCCAACAGTTGCAACATTTGAACAAAACATGGAACAAATTACTCCAATCACAAAGTGGAGAGAGCTAACTGAAAACATGATTTATCAGGTTAAATCTGTGGTTGAGATAGACACACCTGCATCTGAATTTGGTTCTGGAAAAGCTATGTATGCAGAGGTGCAAGACGGAGCAGGAAATATATATAAGGTGTGGTTGCCTGCAAGACTTTGCGTTGAGTTGAAGGATTATGGTTGGAATTCTAGAGAAGCCTTTGTCAGACCGAAGGGGCTCAAACAATCTGAAAAGAATCCTGAGAGGCAATTCTTTGATTATGACGTTATGTGGTGCTAAACCTCGTTGCTAGACGACTCATCTTTACTTGTTTCTAGTAAAGATACTTTGTATGTACTATGTTCACCAACCTTGCACATAATCAGGAGGTAGCTCTGTATCCTCAGGTATCAACATCAGCTCTTCTTTCACAAAAGCTCGTTCAGGTCCATCTTGAAGGTAATATAGTACGCGGTTACCAGGTTGATCTATTACCTCACTCAATCTATATGTCTTCTTTGACCATATCCTATCTGTTGTTCTTTTTCGATGGTCATCGTGCTCTTCACCCGGTTGCAATAGATATCTATACAAACCATCTTGAGGTAGCTTTACTTCAGGTGGATAGCTCTCTCGTTTAGCGAGAGGCACCTCTTTCAATTTGATGGCATCTTTCGGTTTCATACCGATCATCTGAGTCGTTGTATCAGTTCAATCTATTCACAAGTTTATACAAATATTTGACCCATGTAGATGATACCTTTTCCGAATCATTTAGTTCTAGAGCATCTTGTATTTTGAATAAATTTTCAGCAAGTATCTTGTTCAATGCCTCAACAAAAGCTGTATGAGTATGCTTATATTTTGTAGTTGCTCTTTTAATTTCAACATTATTCTTCTCCAACAATTTTGATACATCAGCTTTGAATTCTGAACCGTTATCACATTGAAATACTTTTGGATAGTTTAAGGGTCCAACCTTGTAGATGTCTTCAATCATAGCGGCAACCTCTTTCGCTCTCTTAGTATTCAAAGGTCGAGCCACCTTATAGCGTGAAGCAACATCGATACCAGACAAAATGTACTTGTATTTATTACCATACAACATATCACTAGGCATATACAATATATCAAATTGATGAATCTCATTCGGTTTAGTCACCTCATAATGTGGACATTCGATCCTTTTCGTTGTCGGTAGATGAACCTGCCACGAAGCTTGTTTTGATAGCCACTTCTTAATTTCCTTCGGTTTGAAACCAAATCCTCTTAGATTGCGAACAGCCTTTTGTCCTTTCCATAAGTTTTGAGGTTGATAATAAATCTCTTGAAGTGTAGTGTCTGACATTTTTATTTATTTATAAACAACGTTTATTTTAGCTCATTTTATTAAAAAATGACACGAGAAAAGTGACTTAAACGTTGTTTATTATCTTTATATAAAGCATAAACATGACCGACAAAACAGAATCAGATTACCAATCAATGACTCGTGACGCTTTACGAAAATTATGTGCGTCACGAAGAATAAAATATGTTTACCTAATGAACAAAGCTAAATTACTCGAGGTACTTGAGAAAAATGATGAGGATCCATCTTATATTCTCGATCCTGATACGAAACAAACGGTTAATAAATACTGTTTAAACTGGAAAAAAAAATAACAGAGAAAAATATCTCAGCTCTCAAAAACGTTATAACGCTAAGAGAGAGAAGAGAGTTTACAAAAAATAAATAAATAAATTGACCTCGCTTTTGTTACTTAATCAACGAGTAACAAAAATAGAACACAAAGGTTACGAATCTTTTGGATGAAAATTGAAAAATGATAATTGAAAATTTTAAAAAGTGATTTAAAAAGATATAATCGTGATATATATATATATATATATATATTACAACATGACTACTAAAAATACTGTTGTTGAATTAAAAGCTCTTGCAAGAGGACGGGGTTTACATGGCTACTCAAAACTCAGAAAAGCTGAGTTGATCGAATTATTAGCAAACCCACCTGTCCGACCTGTTCCACTACCAAGACCTACTAGGTTTAATCGACCTGTTCCACCACCAAGACCTGTTCCATTTATTCCTACCCAACAAGATATGGATTTGTTTGAGCAACAAGAAATGGGAAAATCTCGACCTGTTGTGAAAAGCAAGTTGAATGAATGGAGAGATTGGTTAATAAATCATGTACCTAAACATATTCGTGAGAAAGTGAGTAGCGCTTATAGAGAGATGAAGAAGAAGATTCTCAATCTCTACAAGAGGAAGAATGATGAAAAAGATGAAAAACTGATGAAACCAAAAGCGTTTGTCCCCATTGAAACAACGTTTGAGGGTTCTTACAAAAGGTTCAAGATAAACTCAGATGGAAAAAAGGACGTTGATTTGTTTCTCGAAAAGGTTCGACCCATTTTAAGTGATCTGATTATGAGAGAACTCAAAAATAAAAAATCAATAAAAATTCAAGCAACTGTGTGGATCAAATGGAGAAAAGAAGGATCTATCCAATCCTGAAGCAACAATCTACGTCGATAAGGCGTTCAATAGCAATATGGAAACAATTCATAGTGAAAGCGATATATCTGATGTTATTAATAAGATGTTCAATAAGATAATCGAACAGGTTGAAAACCCTGCGTTACCTCAATCCGGCTTTGTTATCGATAAAATTTTAAATATTGATGTGGATTTTCACAAGCTAAAATTAACGAGAGGCAGCTCTTACTTACCGCTACCTAAGAATTTTAGCGGTAAGTATTCGATAATCAATCCTAAAAACGAAGATGATGAAGAGTGTTTCAAATGGGCTGTTATCGCAGCTCTCAATCATGATAAGATTAAGAAAATTCCACAAAGGATAATGAATCTCAAGAAACACAGTTGATAAATATAATTGGGAAGGGTTTATCGTTTCCAATGGCGCTAAATAAAATAGATTTGTTTGAGAGGAGGAACCCTGATATCGCTGTGCATGTTTTGACAAAAGACGATAAAGTAGGTATCTATATGTGTCGTAAGTCAAAGCATCTTGATCGCAAAGAAACGGTTGTTTTGTTTTTACTATGTGAAGAGAAAAAGAGACATTATATAGCTGTAAAGAACTTGAGCGGTGTCTTGAGCAAGGTCAACTTGAAGCACAAAAATAAAGAACATTATTGCTTGAATTGTCTCAATGGATTCTCAAGTGAGAAAACACGAGATGAACACTTTGAATATTGTAAAAATAATGATGTTGCGAAGATTGAGATGCCAAAGGAGGGTAGCACCGTTAAGTTTCATGATGGTCAGTACCAGCTCAAAGCTCCTTTCATAATGTATGCTGATTTCGAAGCTTTGTCAAAAGAGGTTTGTAAAGAACCGCGTAGCGTTAGTGGATCATCCACTGAAAAGGTTGGTATATATATATCCCCACAGGCTTCTGTTGTTATAGCAAATTTGCTCATGGTGAAGTTTCAGACCCTCTAACGCTTTATCGAGGTGAAGACTGTGTTTTACGTTTCGTGGATCATGCTGTAGGTGAAGTGAAAAGGCTATATAACATGTTTCCTAAACAAAGAATGCGAGACCTCACATATGAAGAGGAACAGGGATTTATCGATTCAGATAAATGTCACATATGTATGAAAGAATTTGAAAAAGATAATATTAAGGTTAGGGATCACTGTCATTTTACTGGTAAATTTCGTGGAGCTGCACATCAGTCTTGTAATCTCCGTTACAAAGTGCCTAAATACATTCCGATCGTCTTTCACAATCTAAGCGGATATGATGCTCATCTGTTTATCAAAGAACTAGCCTAAACAGTATGGAGATGAAGGGATTGCCTGTCATCGCTGAAAACAAAGAAAAATATATCTCTTTCTCATTGGATGTTAAGGTTGGTGAATACATTGATAAAAATGGGGAGACTAAGGTTCAAAAGATACAGTTGAGATTCATCGATAGTGTGCGTTTCATGGCTAGTAGTCTGGATAACTTGGTAAACAATCTATCCGACGATCAGTGTAAAAACCTTCGAAAATTCTTCAAGGGTGATGAGCAATTCAAACTATTGAGAAGAAAAGGAGTTTATCCTTATGAATACATTGATTCTTTTGATAAGTTTAACTGAAACTAAGCTCCCACCGAAAGATGCTTTTTACTAGCAACGTTGAACATGAAAGGTATCAGTGATGCTGATTATACGCATGCACAGAATGTGTGGAAACACTATGAAAAATAAAAATATGGGTGCGTATCATGATCTCTACCTCAAGACAGACGTTCTATTGCTTGCTGATGTTTTTGAGACTTTTAGGGAAACATGCATAACGAACTATAAACTTGGATCCTGCACATTTTTACACTGCTCCAGGACTTAGCTTGGCAAGCCTGTTTGAAAAAGACAGAGGTTGAGCTGGATCTGTTGTCAGATATGGATATGTTTCTGTTCGTAGAGCAAGGTATTAGAGGAGGTCTCTGTCAGGCTGTTCATAGACATGCTAAAGCTAATAACAAGTATATGGATGCTAAATATAAGAAGACTGAAGAAAGTAGCTATCTCCAATATCTTGATGCAAATAATCTATATGGATGGGCTATGATTCAGAAGCTACCGACAGGAAATTTCAAGTGGGTAGATGCTAATAAATTTACCGCCGAATTCATTTCAAAGTTGGCTGAGAAAGACGGTAAATATGGTTATCTTCTTGAAGTTGATGTGAACTATCCTCAGGAGCTTCATGATTCACATAACGATCTTCCGTTTATGCCTGAGCGAAAGAAGATCAATGGTGTAGAAAAGCTAACTCCATGTCTTTCAGACAAGAAGAACTATATTATTCATATCCGTGCACTTGATCAAGCGCTGAAGCATGGTCTTGTTCTTGAGAAGGTTCATAGAGTACTGAGATTTAGGCAAAGCGCATGGTTGAAGCCGTACATCGATTTCAACACCAATTTGCGTACTAAATCAAAGAATGACTTTGAAAAGGACTTTTTCAAGCTCATGAACAATTCAGTCTTTGGTAAAACTATGGAGAATCAACGTAAACATAAAGACATACGCTTGGCTACCAAGAAAGAACAATATGAGAAGCTGGTGATGAAACCTAATTTCAAGGGTAGTATCTGTTTCAGTGAACATTTGATGGCTGCTGAAATGCAAAAGATCAAACTCGTGTTGAACAAGCCGATCTATCTGGGACCTACAGTTCTTGATTTGTCAAAGACGATTATGTACGAGTTTCACTATGATTACATGAGACCAAAATATGGTGACAATCTAAAGCTCTGCTATATGGATACAGACAGCTTTGTCTATCACATCAAAACCGACGACTTCTACAAAGATATCACCGATGATGTGGCTTTGAGATTCGACACTTCAGCGTACGATGAGAAAGATAACAGACCTTTACCCATAGGTTTGAATAAGAAAGTCATTGGTCTAATGAAAGATGAGTTGGGTGGTAAGATAATGACAGAGTTTGTTGCTCTAAGAGCAAAGACCTATGCATATAAACAGCTAGATGGAAAAGAAGACAAGAAGTGCAAGGGAGTCAAGAAGTGCGTAGTAAAGAAGACCATGGGGTTTGATGATTACAAGAGATGCTTGTTCGATGGTAAGAATGTTTACAGAGAACAGATGACCTTTCAATCGATTAAGCATGATGTTCACACTATAAAAACAAACAAACTCGCTCTCAATGCGGATGATGACAAAAGAATTATTGCAAAAGATGGTATTGCTACATATGCCAGAGGACATTATAGATATGTATAAGATAACAAAGAGGTAATAGGTAAGAGGTAAGAGGTAAGAGGTAAAAAAAAAACAAAAACAAACAAACAAACAAAATAAACGAATTATACATGATACCTATGGATATTGACTTTGAAGATGTTTTTGACTGCATCGATGATCTGTGTGTCTGTGTCTGTGCGTTATATGTATTGTTAGCTTATTTATATTATAAAGTTTAAACTGCTACAAACTGCTTTTACTACAATCGGGTATTTCCCCATGGACATTTTTATGAGATATTTAATTGTTTACAATTATGAGTAATTTGTGGTTATAATAATAGAAACTGCTATGTAATCAAAATAACACGTTTCATAACTCGTATCGCGTTATGAAAACAAAGGTCTTAGATGATAATATTAGCTATAGTAGGGAAATTCCCGAAATCATATGATTTTGGGCTAGCATCGGCACTTTCCTATCTCTACGTCAATCAAATTTCACGCAACCATGTGATTAATGTTGGAACTTTGGCATCAATCTAAGTAATTGCTACCATTTACGTTTTAAATTATTGCTTCGCAACTGCAGCTTTGGCCATAGTTTCTATCACTGATTGTCTGAATTTTAAGAAAAAAATTAAAAATACTTTGCCCTATGGCCTTCAGCAGCATGTGGCTCATGGTTTGAATGTCTGCCATTATTAAAAACGGAAACAGGACTTAAAACCATATGCCAAGAACACCGTATACATAAACAAAAAACAATGGCGGGAATATTTAACTACAGCAAGCGGAATGGGTAAAAATGTCGTCTGAAAGTTCGTTTTCATATATGCTTAAAGAAAAGGTCATAAATATGTAATATATAACATGTACATATATATTACATATAATGATAATAATAATAACAAAGTTGATGGGCTCCTTTTCTACGCAGTTCGGACTTCTTATTTACAGAATAGGACCCCTTCCCTGCAGTCGCATTCCTTTTAAACATTCGTTCGGACTCCTTCTCGACAATAGGACTCCTTTTTCACATATTCAGACTCATTTCTGAACTGGGAGATTCGGTATCGGTACCCGGCCGGATAACCTTGTTTCCATGATGGCGGACTTAGACGTTGGAAAGTGGCGTTATCAATTCAAATAATGAACTCTTCTGAATCCGTTTTCAGCTGATTGCTTGTATATATCTGTAAAGTTTTTTTGTTTATCTTTTGTTTTATATTTTGCTTCATTTAAGTTTTATTGTGGTCATACGTGTCCGTCAATTCAAATGGATTCAAATTAACCACGACCTTTCGTTCTTAACGAAGAAATTCATTAACAGCTATATAGGTATGTGTTTGTATAAGAAGTTTAAGAGTTTAATTTCAAGGGTTTTCAGGAGATAAAGGACTTCTTTTACATTTGTTTTCTTAAGAATACATTTTATAAAAACCCTTGTATGTAAAAATGTTGCTTGTTCGTTGATTGAAACGTTTTGTAGCGTTTTTATGGAATGAGTAAAAGTAAAAGGGGTTTCCAACGATTGAATGTTGTTGAGCAGCGCTCCTTCAAAATGAACACCAAAAATTTAGTAAACATAAGAACACTGAACTGACATGAATCCATAAATATTTTAGAGATGACTTCCTGCCTTATTAAGTGTGTATAATTCATTCTTTTTTTATATATAAATGCCTACATTCTTTTCTTGATAATTTCTTAATATTTCAACATGAAATGTTAATGATCAAGTCATTACTGACTTGATGCATTTTGGTCAGTAATTTGGTCATTGCTCACTACGCTTTAAAAACATTTTCTGTTTATTTATCTAGTTCTCTTGAAAGGGTTATTTTTTATATGTAATTTAAGTAAGATATCTTAATCGGCGTTCATGCTGCTTGGATTCTGTTTGTACAGGGAACTAGCATGCTATTAACCAGACATAAAGACTTGAAACTTTATATATAACGGGAAAGATTTTGGATTGATCTTCTTGGTACTGTAAGTGTGAGACAGAATTTTTTTTTCGTATCTTTTTCCTAATTTATTATTATATCATATTATGTTATTTAAAAAGTTCCTATGCTAAAATTAATTAAGCATTTTTTATATTACTTTTGCGTTGTTTTAGTGAAGTGAACAACAAGGATTTTGAAGCACAGCTTGAAATCTGAAATTTTTGTCAACCATACATTCTATGTTTGTATATGTTTTAGCCCTAAATCTTTCATTCAATAAATTTTATTCAATGCACTGATTATTGGTGGATCTTGCCATTTTAATTGGATTTCTGTGTATGCAAAGATGATCAATAAAACCTTTTTATATCTTTTTTCTTGCTATTTTATGTAAACGTTGGCTATTTTTTGGTTTGAATTAAAGTTTGAAACGCAAATTTCTAATGGATTTTCGCTTTAATTTTTTTTTTGAAAAAGTTTTTTTTTTCTTATGGCTCTTACATAATTTCTTTAACAAATCTTACTTTGATTATAAAATACGCATCCATGTTTCAGTTCACACATTTCTTTTGTTTGTAGCAAATACTTTCTGATATTACTTGTTAAGCCTTATTTACACTTTTTGAAAGGTATATTAGCATCAGTGTGACTTAGGCCTAGGAGATAACAAAAAGTAACAATTTTCATCTGTTTAAGTTTAGATCTATTTAGTTTGCATCTTCTAAAGTGGTTTTGAAATACCGCAATTATCGAGTTTGTCTTGAAGTTCAATTGATGCTACCATATCAACCCTTGCATGTCAACCCTGGATGAAGGTAGTTAGTTTATGCCTGTTTCGATGCATTAAAAGTTACAAGTGTTATGACTGGAGCCTCAATGTTACTCGTCTTGTGATCATAATGCAAGACAGTTCTAAAACGATTTTGAGTGAGTGTAGAGCAGCTCTCTGAGGTTTCCTAAAAAACTGGCTTTGTCGAAATGCTTAAGCATATAAGTATGCCACTTACCATGTCCACAATAAACCAAAACATTTGTTTTCGGACAAAAATCGTTTTTATACCCGTTGTATAGCTTGCAATGTATAGCTTGCTTTGTGTACAAATTTGAATGCTTAAGCGCAGGGGCATTTTTAGCTAAAGCTACATGCTAGTGTAACGCTTTTGTAAGTATATATTTAGTTCCCTATGGTAGTTTATGTTTTTATAAAACATCTTGTAGAAAAAGAATTGTATACATAGTGTGTACAAAATGTTATGAATAAGTCGCAATGACGAAATGTCAACACAAAAAAATGTCGTTTTCTCTGTTGATTAGTAAATATATTTACAGTACAAAAACAGTTCTTTTCATTGGAATGAATAAATGAATTATCACGGCGGCAATTTCCGTGCGAAATTCTCCCACTCTGACGTCGTGATTTCCCGATATCGAATAATCATAATGGCTGTGTTGAGCGAGATTTTGAGTCTTCTTGACAATAAGGTCATGTCAAAATAACTAAGAAAGTATACCTATTTTGTCCCATTTCAATGTTTTTTTATAACTGGCTTATTCAAAACTAATTTGTTAATGACATTTTTAAAATTGTCTTTCCTAATTTTAAAAACTAAACTCAAATTACAGCTTTATCTAATGTGTAATCAAAACAACGATTGACTTTGCTTATTTTGTGTTAAGAGTCATGGTTGTAATAGCACTGAAAACATAAGATTTTGGTTCGTTACCATGTAAACAAGAATTTGAATTTATAGAGTTAAGCCTTCTTCACTCAATCTGAAGATATGGGGGTCTTTTTTCAAAAAGTTCATGTTTTTCAACTTTGCTCTTCTAATACAGTGGATTAAAGATTTACATCGGAAAAAAAAATAAATTCAAAAGTTTATTTTATCCTTGATCTGCAGCTGGTGAAAGTTTTAAGTTAATATATGTGGTAGAAGGGATGTTTTAAATGCCACTTTTGACTTTACCTGTAGAATTTGGCCACTTTCGGCCATTTTCCTTTTGATTTTTCAATGAAAACTTCGTACGGATATAAATGCGCGGCCATTGTTAATTAGTACGCTGCAGCTGGTGATATTGGGAATGGATCATGAGGATCATGTCCATTCTTTTGGTACAAATATATATGTCTAAATGCACCATATTTCTAGCTACTACTAACTGTTTTGATACAAGAAATAGTGAAACCCTGCTGGGAAAAGTTTAGCTAATATGACCAAAATTATAATTGTTTGTTTTTAGTGTTTTATTCAAGATTTTAAGTAATAAAATTTTGCATATGTTATGGAAAGCAATGAGTTGCTTGCAGAAGATGTTGCAAGTGTTTTGAGTCTCATTGTTGACACAGTTTGTTTGGAGGAGGAGTACGGAGTGAAAAAAAGCTCTAATGAAGTGTCAAGGTATATTAGTGATTCTAACAATTTTAAAGTATGTACCTCTTTAGCCCCTAATTGTCCTCTGTCATGTGCCAAGAGGCCTTGTAACACAATGATAAGACAAGCAGATTTCATTTTAACTGTGCGGGCTAATTAGCTAGGCCATGTGAAATGTACACATCCTAGGGGTTCCTCTTGGCATTACTTAGAAGGAAGAAAGTGTTTGTAGAAGAAAGTTTTACCGTTCAATTGAACCACAAAATTTTTTGCATTTTGCGGTAATAAACTATTGCGACTAGTGAAAATTAATCTTTTTTGCAATAAAACTTCTGCAATTCCATAGTTAAACATTATTTTTGTGGGAAGAACCATTTGAAAAGACTGAAGTAAAGAATGAATCGTTAAGCTGTTAATCTGCACAGTGAATCTAAATAGATAAGTTGAAAAAACTATTTCTCCTTATTCAATTCAGCGAAGTAAATCCTATCTGAAATGTCTCTTTATATCAATTTGGGCCAAAATCGCAAAAACAACAAAACTTTCTTCCGTAAACACTTTTTTCCTTTACAGTATATGTACAGTTTACGTTTTTGATTAGATTTTGAAAAAGGAGAATATATTAATAGTTTGAATTCTTTTTTACAGCATTACCAACTTATGTTCAAGATCTCGCAAATGTTCAAAATTGAAGAACCATCGTGGAAAATGTGATCGGAACCGTGTTTACCAACCATTTTGGCTGCAACAAAGGAAAATCAAACTAAAAGAAAAACAACTCATTGAAAAAAAAGTTGAAGAGTTAAATGATCATTTCATTATCTTGGAAAACATCCAAATCCAAATTATCAATTTATGACAGAAATTGTCATAATGAGTTAATTTAATAAATTTAAAGTGCTCAATGTAAAACAGCGCATGTACCTTAAAGGTACTAAAAAAATTTAGGTACATATATTATATATATATTATTTGCAAATTAGTTTTCATTTATATCTTCTGTAATGTTTTAGACAATTTACTCAGAGCAGTACTGTTTACTGAAGCTAAGAATGTATTCTACTAATATATAACTGTTAAATATCTACTTAGCAATTTCACTTCAAAAACAGTCTTAAATTGATTTATTCATAAGAATCCATACTTTACCCATTGATGTACCCAGGTCATTTCGGAGCCTCATAATATTAACTTCTGTTGTTTCTACGTTTCTAACTTGAATGGCTTTTTAAGACAAAATTTTTCATTTCGCATATTAGACTACCCAATTTTATTTTTTTCAACTACAAAAAAGAGGAAACTCCAAGGTGTAATCGGTCTGCCCGAAAAAAACTGTCAGAAGTTTTTGTGCAGAGAAATATCTTGCTGAAATGTCTTCCTTAAGATATATATATACTTCAAGCATTAACCTTTACATACAACTAAAACTTTTACAAAGCTCAATAAGTCTATATCCTGAAATTATACTTTGTCTATATTATTATCTAACTTTTCATTGCTTTCTTTTGCTTGTTCTCCTCCCTCTTCTTCAGGCACAAACTCTTGGTTCATTTGTGCCTGCAACGATTTATCAATACGTATATCTTCACTATTGCATCTCTGCACAAAGAACAATGAAGTCAACCTTTTAGTTGCCATAACGTATTCAAATTTAATAGGTGTGTACAATGAAACCACAACTTTCGCACAACCAGCATAAACTGAAACTTGGGTATTGTTCTCCAACTTCTTCTCATATTTTCGCTTACATAGAAAATAAGTGCCATCAAACCTCTTTGGGTGAAAGAGTTTGCGAGCACCTTCTTCTTTATCAAGGAACAAGACAATTTTCTGACTAGTGCAGTGTATCTCTGCACTATACCCAACACAGATTGTGCTAAGCAAGTTAAAAACTTGTGTTGGCATAAACAACGTGACAGGTGGCACAAGACCTGTCAAATGGCTTCTTCTGAGTTTTTCATAAAAGGCCTTCCCAATCTCCCATAGGTAAGAGTCGACTAATGGACCACCAAGGAGAACACGATTCCCCACAACCTTTTCGAGCCCCCCATCTAAATCCCCATCCATTGAATAATCTTTCCGATCCTCCTCCCTTTCTTTGAACCACACTATCTCTAGCTTCTCTAGATCTTTCTCTCTACCGCACCAAAACGAATCATTTCTTTCTGCCATAATTAACACAAAAGAACAACAGACAGATAGCTTTCTCCTCAAATTAGGTAGGGTTCACTTCACGGTGGTCAGCTCACCAATTCATTACACGGCAACCGAAAATCAAAAATACAAACAATTTGTTAAGCTTCTACGTAATCGATACCGTAAGTAAAAACAAGAGTTTTGCGAAAAAAATAACGGCAAGTGGGAGAAATCAGAAGCAAAATTTCCGCCGTGTATTTGTTTTAATGTGCCTTCTCTCCACCCTTGATTTAACGTAGTGCATTCTGGGAGCGAAAGGCTGCTGAAAGTTATCAACAAGAATCAAAGAAGTATATACATATACCTCATTTTAGGTTCCTCTAACAGTCGAATTAAGTTTTACAGATGCGATAATACAACAGTATAAACTTACATTGAAGTGTATCGAATCAAGACATTAACAACCATGTATCCTAATTGGATGGGATAAACATTTAGGAGGGGTTAGGGTTAGGGTTAACCCTAACAGGTTAGAGAAAAATCAGGCAAGTTGCATAGATTATTTATCTCATGTCACTCAAAATATTATGTTTTCTTTTTCTTCAAAACATTCTTACATGCCTTAAGGGAAGACTAGGTGATTCTTACTGAATTATTCTATTTTATCTTCTTCTTGAACTGTTAACACTTCAATTTTGTACCTTATAATTTGAATTTACAAAAAAGTTATATACAAAAATGGCCTTAGTTAATGGCACAAGTTTATTTTTATTATTTTTATCAACAATACAACTTTTTAAAAAACATGTTTCAACATTTCTGTTGCCATCATTAGTAGTAAAATTAAATAACAAGCTGAATCGTAAGTATATTATATACAAGTAATTTTTAGTAAAGATACTACACAAAGGTTAAATATATATATATATATATATATACTCCTGTATGAACACTTACGGGAACTTACAATCTTTAATCATTTTCGGGGACAGTTTAATTTATGACGTTGTAGACATGTAGGCTAATTTTTTTTAGCACAAACATTAACTACGAATAAAGGGGAACTATTTTGAATGAAAATATTACAACTTTGAAATTTTGCGTACTATTATGTCCCCGTAAAACTTTTTAACTCTGGATGCACACTTATGGGACTTTTCTCTAAAAGAAGAATATGGGGACAATTTTCTTGAAAAGCGCTTGCGGGGACAAAACAAAATTAGCGACGTTATTTTTCTTCAAGACAACGCACGTTTTACAAGAAGTAAGGATTGTAAGGAAACCTGCATTGATTTGAAATAAGGAAACTTTAAAGTCTACAAAAGCACTTAATGTGTTAGCTAGTGGTTTGGAATACATATATCCTTTGAAGAACAAGTTGTTATCCAAGTAGTTTTACCGAATCCAAAAGTTGCAAAGACATTATTTTAATTGATTTTGACTTGTCATGATTTAAATAGTCAAAAGATATAAATAAATTTATAAGTATTGCACCAGCAGTACCTAATTTATCTTAAGTTTTTCACCATTTAGAAGCATGCCTAATAGCGTATTGAATCCAATTTTCAGAAACATGGTTGGTGGCGTAGGATAAATATAAATTCAGGTTGTAAAAAATCTGATTTAGATTCATTCCCTTGATGGGCGTAGTCTTAAAAAAAAGGAAAATTTGAAATTGTCGTCAATAGATGCATTCAGACAGTGTGCAAGTATAAACAAAGGGCTTGAATGATCCCTTTAGGTAGAGTCAGTAACTGCCTTCAGCGAGTTCAGATTCTTGATGACTTGTGAGGCAGTTGTTAGTTTGATGTGTGAAAAAGAAAACAGTTTATCCATACGAATAGAATAGGTCCGAGTAATATTGGGAAGTGTTTCTATAATCTCTAATAGAGAATCTTGATGGTGCGTTTTATGTTGCGTCTTAAAAACAGAATACATTAAATCGCTGATTCCAGTTTAAAACAATTGTGACAAGGGCAAAGCTATTGTCAAGAGGAGATTCAGACATACCTTGAAATTAAGACGCGCAATTCAAATCCAAGAAGCGATTTGAATACAGGCAGCTTAACTTTTTGATGACGCTTAAACTAATCGACACCGTACAAAAAAAAAAAGAAAACTTGGAAATGGCAAAATGGCCAATAAAATGGCATAAAATTTGGTGATCAACAGTATCAAACGCTTTTTCTAAATCGACGAAAATACCAACTGCAACTCGGTCACTGTCTAAATGTTGTGGTTGAGTGGAACTTACGAAAATCAAATTGACGAGAATAGATGATGCTATTAGATGGAACAGATGGATAATTGCTTTTGAAAATAACACAGTATTTTTCCAGATGATCTCTTTTCCTTTAAATAAAGTGTTAACAAGGTAAAATTCGTGAAATATCACAAACATAATTTCAGTGTTCACGAAAATAGTAAAGGGTAGAAAGTTATGTTCATAACAGGTTTGCCATTGAATTTCAAATAAAACGTTTTGCGCAGCGGAAAGTGACTACAGTGGACTCTCTATAATTCGACTTTCCATTACTCGAACTTTCCATTATTCGAACGATTCTGTTATCCCTTTCGGGGTTCGA
Source organism: Turritopsis dohrnii (assembly GCA_027922465.2). Taxonomy (NCBI): domain Eukaryota; kingdom Metazoa; phylum Cnidaria; class Hydrozoa; order Anthoathecata; family Oceaniidae; genus Turritopsis; species Turritopsis dohrnii. Next base: position 51,629 of record BQMF02000776.1, on the reverse strand, counting down.
GTAAGAGAGAGTCTACTGCAGTATTTTCAATTTTGACAATCTTAGAGACCCCATCATTCAAAGAGATAAAAATACATGCACATCCTCCACACATGAAGTTTTTAACAGAAGATATTGCAAAGTCTTATATCGGTCAAATTGAACTAATATCATCATATGAACAAAAAAATTAATATCAAACGAACAAAAATGAAATGAAATTTGCCACTTCTTCTGATTGAAATGGCATGGTGTTAACTAAGCATAAAACAAACAAGAAATGGTGATTAACATGGATACGTAAATTTACATATTCATACTGCTCAGGCGTTCCGCAGCTCGTTTCATTTGTTGCGATTTCACTCTCTGCAACTTCAAGCGATCATTGGTAAGTTTAGTACGTATTGTCCAGTAGCTGAAGGGAATGTTGTTATCGTCTTTAAACTTATCGATTTCTTTTCTACCTAGAAAAATAGCAATGCTTCTATCAAATATAGTGACTTGAACTTTAATGAAATTGGAATGAAATATAGTGAATAATGGGTACTTGGCCAATCCAGACGTTTAGAATGAAGGAAATCTCCGAACGAATCGTAAAGACTTTTGATGTGGTCATTGTTCCACCTAGAATATTTTCTTCCACCTGAAGAACAGTAAGCATATAAAATTTAAATTATCAAGTAAAGATATACGTACATATCATGAATTTTAAACGGAAAGAAATACCATTTCCTTTTGCAATTGATGTACTTTCTTCAAATCCATCTTCTAGATCTTCGTTTTCGTCACTCGGTACATAGTTGTTGTCATTTTCCGTACTTGATTCTTCCGCACTTGATTCTTCCGCACTCGTAACCGCCATGTTTACTTCAATGCAAAATTTATGTAAATACGATATAATAAATAGTTAATCTAAAATACCAGGAACACACTTTAGTTGGACCTCTGTCCGTAGCTGGCGCTATTGAACGAGTTTCATTAAGGAAATTCATAATTGATTCCTTAACACCCAATTTACGTATCTTTGACACGATCATTACCTACCTCTCTTTCTCCTCAATAAACGCTTCACTGTTGTGGTTGCTTTTCCACTTCTCTGTTTTCTCTGTTCATCTGAATAAAAATAACAGGTCGCAGCTTAGTAATAGGATATACAATTAAAGATCAGACATCAATTATATGTCATGTTTGCAGAGAATAATTACTTGTGTTTGTCCTTAATCGATATTTTCCTTGTTTAGGTTCATCTTCAAGGTCTTCAACATCTGTATTACATTAAAAATTGAAAATATGAGGCATTTCAAGAAATAAAACAACGCTTTCATGCTACAAAACATACACCAACTTACGTTTCGTAGCAGTATATGGATTTACGTTTTACCATAAAATAACTTTAATTGCTTACCATTCTTTTCTACCTGTTTCATCTCATTTAAACGGTCATCATTTGATACTAGTTTTGTCTCTTTTGTACAGTCATCCACATTCAGAATTGCCTCGTTTGCAATTTCACATTCAAGTTTCATTTTTTTGCCATCATTATTTCCACCTAATGTGACCTTTCTTGAATGTTCTTGGCCTAAGTTCACACAAATATATCAGAGAAAATTATGTAAATGTACTCTTCAAATTTTCGAAAGTTCAACCACAATGATGTTGAGTTTTTTCATCAATGTAAAAAATGAAAGAAATAATGAAATCTGTACCTGCATCGATGTCCATCAGGCGCTTCCCTACTCTCGTAATAGTATGTATGGCCAATGGTGCTTGATACACATCTTGGTTCATAGCTTCACTATGACCCATATGCGAATAAAACAATTCTCGATCTTTTTGGGGGACGTCAAACGATGCAAAGAGAGTGCTAATACGATGTCGGTTCTTCGTCGCTATCAAGTCATTCTCCGATTTCAAATTTAGTTTTTTTACCACGTCGTGAACTGAATGCCATCCTGACACGTGGCTCTCCGAAGACTGTGTACTCGCAAATAAAAATTTATTCGCCGGCAGCACACCAGATGTTGCGCGGAAAGACACACTAGCCAACTTCTTCAGCGCTGGCACGGTATCTGGTGGAATCAAAATCGGCACCAAATGGTTATTCCCCTTGCCTGACATATATGCAATTTTCATTTTCTCAATTAACAAACGATCAGCTTCGTCCAGCTCGCATACTCTCTGCTGATCAATCCAAGCGTCGTTTTCACCATCATGCCAATCTTCCAGTGTCAATCTAGCTGGCTCTCCACCTCTCCTTCCATTGAGTAGTGTCAGTCTAGTGCAAGCCAAGTTCCTCAGTTCTACAAAGGTTTGTCCATCATCAAAATGATATTGATCGCATAGTTTGTTCATCCTTTCAAGTAAATGGGCTTTCAACGTCAACAAATCTTCCTCAACTGGTAATTTCAGTGGTTTTCGCAAGTTTATTTGTCTTTGTCGATTTAGATGATACGTGGCATCTCCAAACAAATAATTTTGCCACGATTTGAATGAATGCAGGAAATTGACGATTTCTGTGGCCTGGGCATCTTTTCGTTCGGCAAAATAAGTATACTGCAGAACCAAAGCAGATTTTTTGATCAGGTAATAGAGATTCTCCTTCAATCCAGCTTTAATTGCGTCGGGTTCTTCTTTAGATGTGTATAAATCTATGGCATTAGCTAAGGGTGTAAAATTTGTCCTGTCGAACATGTCTGAAGCATTTCCACATTCAGAGTTTACCCCAGCTTGTTCTCTAAAAACATTGTATAAATGTGCTAATCGCCTCATATCGCCTCTGATTGATTTGAATACTTCTGAAGCCTTGTCTTTCTTTCGTTTAAGTTTCCAGTAAAATTTCGAACCAATCAATAGAATTGTTTCGTCAGTCCTGCAAATTCTACCGATCTCATCATTTCTTAACTTGCCCAATATATTCTGTTTGAAACCATCACAGTAGACATGTTCCTGAGGCACCTCCATTAATGATGTTGGTACTGATACAACAGGATCATTCGAGGTAAGAGAACAGCGTTTTCTGTGCCTAGAAAAGTGCCTTTTTACAACCGTAATGTTGCAATTACTGCAGCGGGTTAACAGTTTAGGTGATTTACAACTTTTCTCACTTTGGTAAGCAGGCTCTGGTAACTCGGCCTGCTTTTTATTATATTCCAAAACACCATCATAACGCAGGGCTGCAAACATTTTGGATTTAACTTTTTGATCAGCTTCAAGCGCACTCCTCACTCTTTCCTCATTTTTATGTTTCAGTCTCAAATGTCTAGATAATTTAAATCGCATCTTCCCACAGTATAGACAAAAACGCTTTGGTCTTTTATGCTTATTGGAGTTTTGGTCCTGGAGAAAAACAGGAAACGGTGACAAGACATATAGACAATTGTATATAACAAGCTAAAATGAATTGTATATATTGCAACCATATTCTTATGTAGGATTCTTATGCATACTTAAACGTATATTGGAAGCTCATGAAATCGACATGTTGAAAGATGGTTAAAACAATACCTCCTTTTCATTGCTATCACCATCGTCATCGTCATCACTCCCAGCCAGAGTTTCTATAACTGATATATCGTCATCAATATCAAAAGCTGAGTCATTTCCATTTATAACCTGTGAACGAAAACGTATATTAAACAGAAAATTAAACTGAACTATAACTACACAAAACGTAACTAATCTAAATCTCAGTCTAAATAGTATAAATAGCTTATCAGAATGCCAAAGCAAAGATTTTATAAAAAAAAACATACAAAGTCAGAAGTTTCATAACAATTCGTAAACTTTGATGTCATTATTCACGTAAAAACATGGTTAAGCAATGAATGGAAAATAAGTTATTTAAAACAGAAATTCAGACCTGTTGTGGTATATCAAGCATGCAATTTTGGTTTTTGTTGACGCAAGTATTTCCTTGATTATCAGGTCCAATACTGTTTGCCTTAAAACGATATAACTTGCTGCATCAGTTTGACTGTATCTCTTGATCATCAGCAAGTTAATTATTCAGTTACAATCAAGGTTAATGTTGCATTGTAAGTACACTGCATCATAACACCAAGATTTAAAGACTGATATCAAACCTTGTCTAAATCCGACATGAGATCATTGTGTTCAGAAATATCTTCTATGAAGCTCTATTACAAAACACGTTCTGTTATTTCAATGTAAATGCTTCTGAATTTCCGTAAAAGGACACATTGGATAGAAACATTACTGAAAATCAAGGAAAATCAAGTGCCGAATAAGAGAACTTTATCTCACCGACACCAGTGTGGATAAATCTTTTTCCAAATTCTCTTGCGTAACTACCTGAAGTCGAAACAAATCAGAACAGTACACTATTAACCAACTGAAAGGGTAATAAAACATGCCTATAATGTCAACACAAATACCCTTAATTCGTTAAATTTGAATTCAAAGATACCCACAACGCTCTAGCTTCTCCAAATAGCAACTTAAAATGTAAACAAGTATTCAAATGTAATCAAGCACTTAAGGATGAAAGCACAACTGCATATGAAACCAAAATTCAAGGAAGTTAATATCTTACTTGCTTTATAAAGCAAACATAACTTTAAAAAATCCCTAAAGCCTTCGTGGCATTTATATTTTGCTTTATTCACAAACTATTGTTTGTTACAATAATCTTTCACTCAGTATTCTTTATTGAAAGGAAATAGAGATTCACTGCAAACTAACACCATTTTGGTTTGACAAAGCAAACTACATTTTGGAACAATAAATTAACAAATTTGGTTTCTAACATCTTCCACTAATATTCCACATGTAATGCTATGAATATTAACAAATTCTTTCTTATACCTTCGTTATGGAGAGTTCATCAGTTTGATCAACAAAAAAATCAATTTTCTCCAATATTTCTAAATATACAGAATGAAATTAATACATAATGTTTTAAAGTTCAAAAACAACTATATTTTGAAAACATTGAAACCTGTCATGTCAGATTTTGCTATTGCACCTGTCTCTTCTGCTGAAAAGGAACAAACAATTTTCAAAAGAAGCTCTGTGGACATAGCTACTCAGACTGTCAGTTCATGACCCTTGGTGAGCTTAAGATTACTTGATATCCTAATTGAATAATCTCCTTCCATGGATAGTCTTGGTGATTTCTAAAAATGAAGTTCCAACAAGGGTTGTAAAGGGTTTAAATGGAGAAACAACAACACTTGAAATCTACATACTACATCAGGAAATTGCAGGAGGTTCTTTTCAAAAGTGAATGGATGTTCACCAGCCTTTTTAATAAGAATCAAAATCTTAATATATTCTACAATGCAATACATGCAAGGTTTGTAACAAAAACATGTTATAAACCTTAATTTCATTTTGGAAAAGTCTTCAATAATAATAATAATAATAATCTTCAATAAGAGAAAAACAAATATTATTTTCTATGCATGCTTCTATTCCACATTGGTAAAAACATATAAATCTCAACTTACACATACTGTATCCACCAGGCCAAACGTTACATCACATACATCAAATATATCTTCCTAAAAAACAAAGCAATGAAAAATAAATAATAAATTAATGAACCTACTCTTGTGTACCCTCGTGGGGTGGGTTGGAAAATGTGAAAAACATCGATTTTCAATGAAATCTTTTCTCTTATTCTAAACGATAAAACAAGTATCACATGAAAAGTCTTTGTTACTGTAATACATAACTTCAGTACAGGAAAATGAGTGTTAAGAAAAGTATTAGAAAATGAGTTACTAGCACACGAAAGTATGAACCTATAATTTCTAAAAAATGCCAAAGCTTTTGTCTTCTGTTGTCCAATAGAGGAAGTGACTCACCATAAGGGCAACTGTTACGATACTGATAGCAGTATCTATCAAATTGTCCATTGCCTAAATATAACAATTCTTACAAATATTTGTATGATATAATTTAAAAAACATAAAAATATAGTAGAACAAAGGGACACACAAAGTCATTGACTTTAGTATTAAAGCCTGAATCATCCAGTGGTTGTGTTTCGTCAAAGTAAAGGATGTCCTAAAGTTAAAGTGATTCCCACTTCATTTAAATTATAAACAGGAATAAAATGCAAGTTTAATGGATCATGAACATCAAAATTAAAACATAAAATTTTTAAGTTTGTAAGGGATGTGTAATTGTTTATTGAGGGTAGCAAAAATTCTGGAAAATCTCCTTTCTTTCAGCAAAAATATAATTGGTGGTGAGGAGATATGTATTTACCTCAAGACTTTGACAACAATCACTTAAAATTAATTGCTCAGCGGTATCTTCGTCACTGGGTAAAATTGCCTCCTCCTAGATAGTAATGAGTGCAGATAATTAATATATCTGCTTTCACTCATATTTTTATTTTTTTTATATATTTTTTTTACCATGTGATAAGAATGTTTTTTAATAATAAACCTAATGTTTTTAAAGAATGTGAAAGAAAACTAAGATGGCTAGAAACTTCTACCGTAGTTTCCTCAGTAATTGGTGTGCTTGTTGTGGCACTGCCAAACTGAAAAAGAGAAATAAAATTGAAAGATATAACATTTCATCACAGACAAAATAAAATAACGCTTTTTCACATAATTTCTTTCATTCATAAACAATTCATAATTAACTCAATACATTTTGTAATGTAAACTAAGATAGTAATACCACAAGAATTATTACAGAATTGTTACTTTAATCATGTTTATCTTAACTTCTTACATGTAAGCACCAAAAATTTCAATAGTCACATAAGTGAAGTTGCAATGTTCCCATAAGCTGCACAGGATATTTTATGCCAATCACATATGTTCCTTATGAGGACATGTATTTATGTGTAAATATTAAAGGAAGATGTAAAAAATGTGTTTATATCTTGTTACTTTAATCATGTTGATATTAACTTCTTATATGTCCCCATAAGCACAAAAAATTGTAACAGTCAAATAAATGAAGTTGCAATGTTTCCATAAGCTGCACAGAATATTTTATGCCAATCACATATGTTCCTTATGAGGACATGTATTTATGTGTAAACATTAGAAGAAGATGTAAAGAAACGTGTTTATATTTTGTTACTTTAATCAAGTTTAACTTCTTACATGTCCCCCTAAGTACCAACAATTTAGTCAAATAAGTGAAGTTGCAATGTTCCCATAAGCTGCACAGAATATTTTATGCCAATCACATATGTTCCTTATGAGGACATGTATTTATGTGTAAACATTAGAAGAAGATGTAAAGAAATGTGTTTATATCTTGTCACTTTAATCAAGTTTAACTTCTTACATGTCCCCATAAGTACCAACAATTTAGTCAAATAAGTGAAGTTGCAATGTTCCCATAAGCTGCACAGAATATTTTATGCCAATCACATAATGTTCCTTACGAGGACATGTAATTATGTGTAAACATTATAAGAAGATATAAAGAAACGTGTTTATATTTTGTTACTTTAATCATGTTTAATCTCATGTCCCCATAAGCACCAAAACTTTCAATAGTCAAACAAGTGAAGTTGCAATGTTCCCATAAGCTGCACAGAATATTTTATGGAAATCATATTAACTGCTTACAAGGACATGTATTAAATAGTTATTACATAATAGTTATAAAAAAAGGTGCATATACCTTGTTATCTTAAATATTTTAAGAAACACTGAATCCTAGTATAAAGGTGCAAAATGTCAGGCTTGAAAAAATGGAGAAGAGGTAACACTGCTTCAATCTTTGCAAATTACACATTCACTTAGGTACAAAAACACAGGTATAGTGGTCCAAATTATTTCCTCTAGAAGATCCTCATATGAAACACTGTTGGCAATTCTTGATATCGCTATCGAAAACATACCATCTTTCTTTTGCAGAATTCGTGCAAGTATATGAGTATCTAAAATGACACAAAAGAAATCATTGATAACAAAAAGATTTTATTAAGAGTTATTTGATATGAAAGCCTTAATTATATTGGTGAAAAGCAAAAAATGTCCTCTTTTGATAAGCTACTTCAGTCAGTGTTACACAGTTTGAAATATGGACTTGATAAAGAAGGGAGGAAAAAGTCACTTGTCATTTGTATTCTTTGGATCTTAGCTAAAATTTAATGCATACCAAGTGTGTTAAACTGTGCAATGCAGACAGTTGCTAGAAATTTTAAAATAACTAATTTTTTTAAGAATTTGATACCTGTGAAATAGTGGGCCTTTCGTTTGGAGAGGTTTTCCAAGCAGCTGATATTATAGATGATAACATCAGGCACTCTTTTCCTTGGTAAAGCTGTGCTAGGTCATCCACCAGTGGTCTCTTACCCATTCTCATCGCTTCAATTATCAAACTATCATTTGATACAGCTAAAACACTGCTCCAAGGAGAGGTTACATTAGCCATTATTTCATATGTGGTCATTGCCCATGCAAATACATCTGTTTCAAAAGATGCTGATCTTACATTTTGCAAGCAGATTTCGACAGCTGTATATGCTAGTGTCATGCCAATAACTGATTTCAACTTTGTGGACGTTGATGTTATTGTATTTTTGATATCGTGGATATCATCAAAATCGGCAACCTTGACTAATATGCCACACAAAGATCCACATAGTAGTAGATTGGATGGCTTGTAATCTTTGTGAACAATATTTTGGTCATGCAATGCCTTTAAACCACAGGTAGCTTGCTGCACAATGTCAAACCTTTCATCATAGTTGAATTGTTCTTCTTCATTTAAAATTGAAATATATTGAAATACGTTATGTATTGTTTCTCCATCAAATATTATATGGCAATACTGGAAAACTAGGGCAGCTGGCTGCAAACTAAAAGCCATAAATCGAACAATGTTATCATGAGATAATTTTCGCAACTTTTCCACAACCTTGAACATTTTTCTCTTTGAAAATTGCTGTTTGAAAATCTTTGCCGCTGCATATTCTCCGTTCAATATAAACTTATAGATATTTGCTGAAGCTCCTTCCCCTACTTTATCAGTCAAATTTGATGACAACTGTATCTCAAAATCACTAACAGCCAAATGAGATGAGGTATTCATTGATAAGTTTGTCTGCATTTTCGAAGTTTTGGCTACACACAAATCATGTACACTAAACATTTGTTTCTAGGAAAAAAAGGAAAGTAGATGGTTAACATTATTCTGCGTTAATGGAAAATACACATCAAAAGTTGGTTTGCCTGGTAAAAGAGCTAACTGCACTTTAAAAATGTTCTCATGAAAGTGTATGGTAATTTAGTTAAGGTAAATGTCATTTTGATCTCGTAGATAGGTGAAATACTGCATTATCTGTTTGTTTCATACAGTTTGTGAATTTTTATCAAATTTCTTACATTAGATTTAGTCGAAGCAGTGCTACCTTCTATTGATTCCAGTTGAGGATGTTCCAACGTTGTGTCCGTTATGTCCTGAAAAAAACCCAAAAACCGTATTTTTAGTCCTATATAAAGATACATAAAAAGACTGTGCGTCCCGCTATGTACATTTGCTGCAATGTTAAAAATTGAAATACTGCTCAACATTAAACCCGGGCCTGAATCTGTGTTGAGTTGTGTATCAAACATTTAATCATGTTTAACTTCATGTCCCCATAAGCACCAAAAATTTCAATAGTCAAATAATTGAAGTTGCAATGTTCCCATAAGCTGCACAGAATATTTTATGGAAATCATATTGACTGCTTACGAGGACATGTATTATTACATAATATAGTTAAAAAAGGTGCATATACTTTGTTATCTTAAATATTTTAAGAAACACAAAAACTTTTGATGTTCCCATAAGCAGCAAATAGTCCAATATTAGAAAAAGTACATGAGTACAAGATAAACAAGTTAGTTTACATAAAAAGACTGTGCATCCCGCTATGTACTCTTGCTGCAATGTTAAAAATTGAAATACTGCTCAACATTAAAGCTGGGTCTGAATCTGTGTTGAGTTGTGTACCATACCTTAATGGAAGTAATCTTTACAGAAAGAATTTTTTTAGCGAAACCACGAAATTAAATTCCTTCAAAAACATACCAAATTTCTTCAACGACAATTTGAAAATGCACAAAGTATTTCTCTTGAACGTGATTCTTTTGGATTATGTGTAATAAAATAGTTCAAGACAATCAACACTTCTAAAAAAACCAGAATACTTTACTTCTATAATTAATATGATTTTTATGAGCCACTTTTTTTTCTTTCTCCACAAATTTAAAGTTTATAAAAAAATTCTGTGCCCAATAAAAGCAGAAAGAGCTGTGACTTTAATCAAAATTTGTTAATCACAAATTTAAGGTTTATAAAAAAATTCTGTGCCCAAAACCACAAAAATAAATTTCGTGAAATTTTCTTTCAACGAAAATTTCTTTCATTGGAAGCAGAAACAATTATCCTCAGAGCTTTCGTCATTTCACCAATCGGAAGTTCTACTGTGGCATCTCCAGCATCTTGCATAAATAACCATTGAAGTTAATTCCATATTAAAGAGACAAGTGAAATTATGAGAAGCGCTTTCATGTCTGTCACCTGTCATTGTGACCGTGTTGAGAGATCAAACACTGCATTATCTGTATTTTTAGTACAATTTCTGAAATTAATTTCAGTATAAGCAGTGTTAGCTTCCATCACTTTAAAATCAAGTAGCTCCGATGTGGTGCTCATTTTCTCCTGAAAAAATACTTAAAGTATACTTAGTCAAGAATAGTAAAATGATTTCAAGCCCTGCAAGCGCTGTTGCTGCAATGTTGAATATATAAATACTGCTCAACACTTACAAAGGTATTAACGTCTAGTAGAATCTCTGATCATTATAGACAGGCGGTTGCTTGACCTAAAAATGCTGGGGAGGACCACACCAGCATGGTCGTATAAGACAGGTGGTCACTTTATAAGAGTGGTCATTAAAGCAGGTTTGACTATATTTATAAAACAACATTTATAAACATAAAACATTAGCAAAAGAGAAAAGAAAGGTTTCCATTAATTTGAGCCACATTATAATAAAAAAGAAACACAGCAGCTAAAAAAGTCATTCGCTACAGTGACGTCATGATTTACGTAGTTCATAAAACTTCAAACCCTCCTCTTCTCAAATCTATATACTAATCACGAGTGTGCATCCGCTTTTTTCACGCTTTCACTCTCTAAAATTTTGGGTCGTTTTTGCGGTCACTTATTCATAATGGAGTGTCAGACCACGACGGTTAATATTTTTCTACGATTAGTATAGGGGAAAACATTGCATTGCATTTAATCGTTTCAAATGTTTTGATTATTCGCGAGATCAAGAAACAATAGACAACCAACGAAAGTATTGCGCGAAGATTTATTGATGTTTTTAGGGTAAGTACGCTTTAGAACTTTTTTGTTTGTTTGTTTTGTTTTTTCTTATAGTATTCATAGGGTTTCTGCATCTTCAAATAATACGCGATTGAAGAAATGAATATCATGGTTTTTAATCATGACGGTCTGGGTTCGTAAAGAAAATCGCAATTGTTTTTAATTCACATTTCGACACTTTTACGACTTTCGCGTTTGGCTTTTATTTACATTGGGGTGTGGATTCCATGAACAGTTACAGCGATTTTAATCTTTTTGTTGTTTACCTGTACGCACAATTTATTTTTACTACTGCATATATCGTATCGTGAAAGATTTATTATGAATATTTTGATGTGTTTCAGATCTTCTGATTTAAAAGTTTTTCTGTTCATAACTCCAGTGTTGAACTAAATATGCTTTAGCCGGAATACCTAGAGATTTTTAATTAAAAGAGTGAAGAGTGTTTTTTTTCTGTATTGACGTTAGATATTTTTAATCATGGGGAACCATTGCATTGCCTCTTCAATTTATACATATTTTAAAAAGTGAAAATGTGGACGCACAGCGCGTATTTTTATTTTTGATGAATTAAAACCCGTGTTCTACACGCTGTTCTACACGGGATACTACATTCTAAACATTCTAAATTCCAAACAATTGAAGAACTTTATCATACTAAGCCTTTCTCTCTGTTCAGCTCACATCGATTAAAACCTGTAAAAAATTTTTACATGGGTTACTAGTACTTAACTAAAGTAAATAAAATTTGTTCACTTGTGCACGTCTGTCTGAAAAAATGATAAATAAACTTTGCAATGTTGTATATGCATGTTTTGTAATTATGACAGTCGAAATTCAAAAACAAAATCAACAAAATTTGATGTTTGTGTTTGTCATGCAACACTTACCATCATAATAGTACATACTTTATAAACATTGTTGTTAACTCAATAAATCAGCTAACTATAGGCCATGAATAATTACCTGTAAATCTTGAAATGTTTGATCAACATTGGCAAAACAAGCAAGTATCTATTAATTGAAAATACAGTTATTTAAACTACCGAACGATGGAAATACAAAAATTCATTTTAATTTTAAATCACTGTCGAATATATGCAAATTCGACATGATAGCTCTTCCATGATAATCCAAATCCATTTTGCCAGCAATTAGGATTCTCATCATACCAGATAACACTCATAATAAGGAAACAATACTTACTTCTGATGCTTTTGGTGGCACAAAGTAAGGTTTCCTTGTGCTTTTATTCTGAAAAATAAAAAATGAAAAATAAATAAAAAAGGAATCACTGCTTTAGCTGTATCACTTGTTTGAAGTATAAAGTTGCATGTAATTTCCACAATGAGAATTGAAGTTACAGTTGTCAAAAACTATGATCATCATTTAACTAAATCAAATCAATTCCTAACTTATCCTCATGTCATCACAATCGATTTCTTATTTCGTGTTTGTAAGACGATATTATGAAAATGCAATAGGTATATATATGTTTAAGTGTCATCAACAAGGGAGTATTCTTATATAGTCAAGCAGTGACAGATGACAATTATATGAAGTTATTGTATTTCAGTTTTGTTGTAGATTATCAGCTAGTGTGATATGAGTTTGCACTATTAATGTCTCATATTAATGTCAAGTACCCCACTGAATGTATAAAATATGCAATAGAACCAAAAATTAAAAAAAAATGAAGTATGCTTTTGTAGCCACCTTTCTCATCATATTGGCACTGGTCATAACAACTTTATCAAGAATGAAGCATGTAATACAAATAAACCAATGCATTAAAAATAGAATCAGCATATCAAAAGATTAAAAAAACTTTCACAAATGGAATACAAAAATAGCAGAAAGCCACAACAATAAACATACATGTCTCCAAGGTAAATTTATATCTCCATATGAATATCTTAACTCTGTACCAGCTGGTATGTTCTTCACGAGGACAAACAAGCAAAAGTGTGTCCTTCCTTTGATGGTCATTGGTCGCATTTTACAATTTGAGAAAGCAACAGGGCTATCATTCACATACTTCCCAAGGCGGTTTGAATACGTTCCATCAACACTGATGAAATAAGTAAACAGTAACATTTCACTGTAAGATCTTTTGTTCTTTGAAAAAATAGCATAGCATAGCTTAACTCACCAGCATTTGTTGTAGAAGAACAAAAAAGAACCAAGCGATTCATCATAGGTCGCTTGCCTACTTTCCCCTTCTTTAGCTGAGATAAATTCACCAGGGTATTCTAATAAGAATTCCCCTTTCTCAAAACTTCGTTCCACGAACACTCCACTACCTGAAATTAAAAACAATTACACTGAAACAAGTTATGCTACAAAATGGAATTTGACATCTTATAAAAATGGAATGTATGAAACAATATTTAACATCAATAACCGAAGGTATTGAGAATAGTTTTGAGCAAAGAAGTATGAAAATGAAACAAAATTTCAAAACAAATTGTAAAGTAAATTATACTTATATATAAAGCTGCCTGGAAAATAATTCATATAATTCGCACTGTTTGACCATGATTGTGTTGTTTACAATTAGGCTATTGTTAAGTAATGCAGTCCTTTAAAAAGATAATGGACTGACTGGCCATATTTTATAATTTTTGCTTCAGATGAAATCTCTCATAATAATTTTTTTCCCATCAGATACTCAAATACTTATTTTTATTCTATTCTAATTATATAATTTCTATTTAAAGATTACTGAAAGTTCTACTCTTTCGTATTAACCTTTCTTCTCTCACTTCTCAGAGACGTTGAAACAAACCTACTTTCTATTATGGTATTGACTGGTGGGCTTGTTGTTATAAAAAGAAAATATTTTATGTTATAAAAAAATATTATAAAAACAGTATTAAGCAAAAACAAATTTTTTGTGGCTCTGGACTCACATTTTAAGAAAAATAAACTGGACGGCAACCGGAAACAAACATACCGCCCACATGCCAAATTACAGACAGCCTTCGTTATTACAGATATCAAAATGTAAACAAAGATTCTTGTCACGAAAATAGACATGCACTCTTGCCAAGTTCACCAAGTATAACTGAATAAAATGTTTTATGAAACAGAGCAATCCAATAGAGAGCAATTAGCAGCAACACTTGAAGAATAATGAATGGACCGTGAAAATCATAATAGCCTATATTTCAATACTTAGTAAAAAGTGTCCTCCCCCACTGTGATTGACGTACAAAAACTTTATTTATTTGACTTATTTTATGATAATTAACTTTCTAAAAGCAAAATCTAAAATCATTTTCATTCCTCTTCATTTTTAAACATAAATTTTCGACCTGTCTATATTTCATGACGGAGGTGGCCATTATTATTATTCACTACTGAAATTTGCATGGCTGTTATTATGGTAGCAGCAAAGTGAATATCATATTAGTTTCATTGTAGACACTGGTAGTGATCTCAGTAAACGCTTTCACTTTATGTCTTGTAGCTAGCTTATGTGAACCATTGTGCTAAGTGCGCTAGTTAGCTTGATAGAATTTAACAAACATCAAGAATAAAAATATATATCTGTCAATCCGGCATGACGTTACACGGCTATAAAACACATATATACATAATGAAGCTGTAGGGAAATAGCTTCAAGGAAAACAAATCACTCTGAGCCCCATTTTACTGCAGATTTCTTTATTTCAAATTCTGGTATTTTCAGAGGGGGAGGGGCACACAGAAAGTTTTTAAATTTTGTAAGCTATTTCTTCAGTTTTCGAATTACTTCCTGCTCCCAAGTAAGTAACACAAAAAAAAACGTGTGTCACACTTTTATTTTAGAGAGTGATATTTAAGTAAATTTTGCGGTCAAGTTCTTCTTATGTGCGCGTAAAACCATGTACAGTAGAGGCGAGAGACGCTTTTTTCACGATTATTCCATAAGCACGTGGCATTTGACGTCAGTTTATTTATGATCACGGAGAATCATTGCATTGCATCCCCAATCGAGCGCTGCGTTTTTGGGGAAATATTTCAAGAACCAATGGGGATAACTGACACCTTTTGGAGTCTGCGATACAGGTGATGGGGCCTAAATTTTTTTGGTACTGTGGCTATGACGTGATCAAAATCTTTGATCGACAATATCTCTGCAACGGTTGGTTGTAGCAAAACGATCCCATACACTTTTTTGGTCAGTTTTTTAGCTCTACAACATGGGTACACTTTCCAGTCGCAGTTGTGTGATTTGATTTTTGTCAGAGCGTATGCACACAGGTGGAACGCGACATTTGACAAAAAACTTTTACGCGGGTTATTAGTTAAAAATATTTGTGAGGGCTGCCTTAGCTAAAAATTAATAAACATTATCGTAAAGTGGGGTGACTTGAAACAGTGTCGAAAAATTGTTATTTCTCATGAAATACATAATGTACGAAACTCCAAATTTTTTTCAAATTCCGTTCCGAGACAATGTAGTGCAACATTCGATGGAAAAAGTTTTTCAATCAAGGAAGTTCTTTGGAAGCTGACGATGAAAAAAGGCGCTTTTTTCATCGTCAGTAAAATCAGTCAAAAATCAGCACTGCTTAAAAATAGCAATTAATTTCAATTTGTAAATATTTTTGTACATAATCAGGCCTGGTGGTAAGAGGCGTGCGATCGCACGCGCACGCCTCCAAACACGCCAAGATTTATTAACGCATGTGGCGATCGCACGTCTGGTTTGTAATGACAAGTATAATAACAAATGTTTATTTAAGTCAACAAAAATCCGTCCCAAAAATGTTGAAAGTTTTGCTTCAGAAATTGTTCATGTGCTACGATTAAAATTTACAATAACGGAACGAAACTTTGCTACCATTTCAGAAGTGAGGTTTCTGATCGCTTTGGAATACGATAGTGGTTTTGAATTAAAAACCAGTGCTCACAAATTTTCTTGGTTTGGTAGTAGAAAACAAGTCTACTCAGCGAAATCCGCTGAGGAATGAAAAAGGAGCTTCATGCGCATGATTTTATTATGTATTATATTATTTAATTGTATTATGTAGTTTTCTCTTACGTTCCAAATCTTCGAAAACATTGTTTTGTTTTATTAATTCATTCTCCATGAAAATCTCATTATTTTTACATATATTACACATTTCAAATTGGACTTGATTATAATAAAGAATGAAGATCGTTGATCTTAACTGGAAAAATTGATCGCACATCTGTCAAAAATTTACACAAGGCGTGCGTTGATAACACGTCTCCTAATTTTTTTACGACCAGGCCTGATAATGTATCATAACTAAAATAAACGTATGAAACGTTTAAACTAATCTACCTTTAGTGACATCATCTGTATAAAAATAAATTGATCATAACTTCTTAAATATTAATTTTCAGAACATGTTTTATATGTCAAAATGCTTAGAATTTGAAGCTGTTTCTATTGATGTAATTATTTTTCAAAAAATCAACAACAAAGAATTAGCTTGCACTGGACCTGATGACGTCATGTAAAATTTTGCTAATTAGAAATTGGACAACACGTCATTTTGTTATTAGGAGGGTCTCTGAGCAATTCCAATAGTTTGTAAATTGTCTGCAGACCGCCATCTTTTTAATTGCATGAGCGCCCTGACTATAAGTACAGTCGTGTAAACTAGCTATAAATTCAAATTCATCTTGCATGCTTTCTATATTGTTTCTGAAACAATTACGTTATCACACGCTTAATGATTTTAATGGATTTCAGAAGTTATTTTTTACAATCTTTTACCATTCTGAAATTTTGAGTTTTCAAAATCTACTGACACTCTCCAACTGGCATTAACAAATTATTTTAATTTATGTTTTATATGCAAGTAATCGTTGATCACACGTTTTCTGTTTGGACGCTGTATAAAACAACATTTTCGTGCATTTCACAGTAATTACCAATGATATATATATTTCACTAGATGTCTAACTCCCGTAAAAACGCTATCAAAAGAGTGAGGCCGAAAAAAAAATTGGCAGCCATTATAAATAGTGGCAAAAAATGTAAACAGTGTGCAGTGTAATGGGCGAAAAAGTGAAATAATTAGCAATAACATGAGTTATGATCTTGTATGTTTATTTATTTTGATGAAAAAATAGTTATTGAACTTAATACGAACTACGATTATAAAAACAAAAGGCAATAAGTTCCAAAATTATGCAGCTGTCGTTATTTTCATGTCTATATTATTCTAAACAATTAAACTACGTTTGGAAATATAACGAACACAGTATCTTTTTTTATATTTGGCTGTTTCAATGTCTTTTGTAGGTTCGTTCTAGAAGAAACTGATGTGTATATAAATGTTTTTGGCTAACTTCAGCATATGGCATGTCAGGCATAAAAACAAGCTCTCATCTTCAAAATCAAAATTGCATTTTTATTGATGACAAATCTGATACTTTTTGTCAAAATGTGCCCCTGTTCCATCACATGTGATGCTGTGGCCTATCAGATTACTGATTACTGAATACTAATTTATAAACCTCTTTTGCAAGTGAATATAAAGTTGTGATGCTGGTTTACAAAACCAAAATTTACAAAACCCTTGGCTTGGATGCGTGTTTCCTGTGGTTCACTATGACAATGTTGTGATTAGCCCAACATACATAATTAAATCTGATGATCTATGTTAGCAATATTGATGCTTTAGTTCCCAGTATCGATTTGCAGAATCAAAAGATATGGAAACAACAAATTAAGATTGGTCATAATTTCCAATGGGGAAAGTAGTAGATGGGAATTCACATTTTGTCAATATATTGGTTGTTTGTTTGAGAACTATGTTAAGAAGATTGAAACAATTCCCAACGAGAAGCTGCTGTGTTGAAACATTAACATAAATGCATGTGATGAAATTTTCCATGTGTCCACCTGAGAAGAGCCATATGTTTCCTGATAGAATATTTTATGCATGGTTTGTTTTGATTTGGAAATTTTGCAACTACCAATTTGTTTATTTATTTTGAGTTTTGTATCATTTTACTCAGCTTCTATCTAGGTTTATTTATGTAGCATTTATCCAGTTTATCTTTGTCTAGTCATGGTTTTCTCGTCCTATGCTAATCATGTTTTTCTACCCATGCCCACAGTTTGGTTTATATTTTATGATTGATTGAGATATACATATTATTTAGTTGTTTTTCTATGTCTTGTTTAAGTGTTGAAATATATTTGTTCGAAAGCAGTAAATCTGCAGTTCTTTTTTGTGGGAAGTTTCCTGGGGCCTTTTGGTGGTGTTTAATGAATGTGGTATCGGGAATTTGAAGATAGACGGAATGGCATTAGATTTCCAATATGGTTTTGAATCACCAAAACTGAAGAGTATATAATCTCTTGGGAGAAAGTGTTTACTGCACATACAGGAATGTTTTGTTGGTGAATCTTTCTCTTAAATAAAGCTCATGTATCCATTTGGCACATAATTTTCGATCGGAAACGCATAAAATGGATACTACAACTGTTCTGAAATTGATTTGTGCATCTACTGGAACATAAGACTTAAAAACATGGTTTTATTTTTCTATTTGTGTTTAAACAAATTCACTTTCGTTTTCACTCTTGCCACTATTTATAATGGCTGCCAATATTTTTTTTGGCCTCACTACGGGAATTGTAGTCGGACATCTAGCGCTTCGCTTATATATATCATTGGTAATTACTTTCTTAGGTTAAAAGTTATGAGCAAATCTTTTAAAAAAACAGCAAATTTTGTTTCGAGTCACCCTGTTTTACGGTAGTGTCTTTTTCCACTCTTTCATGCTTAATACAGCCAAAAGTATGACAATTTAAAACCACCTTTTTACAAATTACTCCCTGTTGTTGATAGTTTTAGCTAAATGGCAATCTTTTGTGCTCCGGATTATCCCTGCATCACTTCTTCGGCTGAAAAAACAGCATGCACGTGCAAGTCGAAACTATGAATAGCTACCTCTACCCAGCCAATAAGGGAATTTTGTTTTGCACAAGAAGAGATAACAGTATGATGGGTGAGTGATTTCTCAGCAGAGCAATTTCAGTTAGATACTGGGATGATAATTATGCTAACAACAGCATTTAATAAAGATATCATTCTTCTGCTCTCTGAAACTACCCTGCTGATGGAAGACAAAAATAAATAAATAGCAAAGCTTGCAGCATCAATACTAATTTCATGGGAAAGGAAGTTTGAATTGCAACGCTACCACAATTTGTGATTTATAATAAATTAAGACTAGGCTGCAGAGACTAGACTAGCTAGAGCTTGCCAATCATCCTCCACGGCGAAAAATAATTTTTGACGGCTAATATATGTATAACCACTAATAATCGAATGGTTTGGCATTGTAAGCTTACTAAAATACTATTTAACGATGCAAATGTTTCAAATTAAGCTTGCAAAAACAAAAAATCTAAAATATTGATGGACATTGTCCGTTAAAACATAAAAAACAACATGTGCCCGTTCCTTCACTTTTCCAAGACATCCGCAATTATACAGAATATATTAGTTTCATTTTCAAGTGGGCATTCTGCTGTCACATTCATTCCGATTTTTACATAAACTGTTCACAGAAGCTCACCGCAAGTGGAAGACCTTGAGGCTTAGACACTTTCTCGATCTCGCACAAATTTCCCGTCGAAAAATGACCAAGAACTTTTCGGGGACACACTAATGTCCCCTTGTGCAGCATGTCCCCGTATGTCTACAATTTCAACCATAATTTGTCCCCGTAATCTTCACATAGTCATATATCGACCAACTATGTGTCTTTATCAAGTGTACATTGCTTTTATTGACAAGGAAATTTATATGGTTCAACAAAAAATTCTAAAAAAGTGACAATTAACAAGGGGGTTAAAAAACTATAGAGACAAATAGAAGAAAATTAGTGGTTAAAGAAATTGTGTGAAATATACAACAAAAGAAACGTGCGTAAAGAAGTCAATAAGGTGTGTTAAAAAGATATCTACATAAAAGGAATTAGCTAGAAACAATAAAATATAACTATAGAGTCATTCACAAATTAAAAGGTGATAACAGTATTAAGCAACCGAAAAATAACAAAAAAGTATTCCAAAGCATTCCAATAGTTGGTTTTAAGCGGGGAAGAAGTTTGAAAGACATTTTAGTTCGTGCTAAGTTGCCAAAAATTGGGCAACCGGGGTGTAGGGGATGTGGAGGAAAACGTTGCGAGGTGTGTCGTTCTATTACGGAAACTAGCAGTTTTTCTAGGAGGGATGGAAAAGAATATCAAATTAAACCCGTTGATCTAAATTGCAACTCTGTGTGTTTTTTTTGTACAATATTAATATACAACACATGTTTTACTGACTTTTTTTGTTTTAATATATATATATATATATAGTTAAAAGTTATTAATTTAAAGTGTTAAAAAATATGTAAGGTAAATGTAAGTAAATGTAAACAGAATTACAGAAGCAATAACACACATCAGCTTATAAGAAGACAAAAATAGAGAAAAGAACATTTAAAACACGAACACAAAATTATAACTATACCTTACTCGTACTTTAGGAGAATTTCTTGAGGCACTATTAAAGTCTGTGTAAAAATAGTGTGCACACTTTTAAGATTTGCTTGCCATTTGCTCAATACTGAACCAATTTTAACAAATTTGGTATCGTTGGATAGACATAAAAAAGCACAATATGAAAGATGAAAAGAGGAAAAGCTACAGGCCTTGATGGATTACCTACGGGTATGGTTAAAGACTGTGCTGAATACATCATTGACCCACTCCACTACATTGTTAATCAGTCATTGTCAACCAATTTACAAATCGGGGGACGTTAATGCTGTTGAGAACTTTAGACCCATTTCTGTACTTCCGGTACTTTCGAAACTGATAGAAAGAGCTGTGCACTCACAATTTTCCGACTATCTTGAGAGAGAAATTTTGTTAAGTGACTGTCAGTTCGGATATCGTAAAAATAGATCAACCCATCTCGCAACAACTTTATTGACTGATGATATAAGAGATGCTGGAGACAAAGGAATGCTAACAGGAGCTTTGTTTCTAGACCTTAGCAAGGCTTTCGACACTATCAATCATGATGTCATTCTTAACAAACTGACTTCCTACGGTGTTGACCATTCTGAATTGGGCTGGTTTACGGACTATTTGTTCGGTCGATCACAAGTAGTAGTTGTTGGAAAACAATTGTCGACCAGATTTCATCTGACAAGCGAAGTACCGCAGGGTTCCATTCTGGGACCGCTGTTATTCCTGATATTTTTCAATGACTTTCCCGAGCAACTATTAAAGTCCAAGTGTATTCAATATGCAGATGACACTGTCATATACTTCTCAGATAAAAACACGTCTAAAATCGAAAATGTTCTCAATGAAGAAATTGAAAATTTTCAAAATTATCTCTATGAAAATGAACTTATACTGAACCTACAGAAAGGGAAAAGGGAAAGTATGCTCTTCGGAACAGCAAAGAGCCTATCTAAGGAAAATGATATTCAACTGAAAATTGATGGACATCAAATCAACCACACCCACTCGTACTGTTACCTGGGGAATGAACTCGATCCATCGTTAAGTTTGAGTGATAATTTTGATCGCACGTGTAGAAAAGTTTGTGGACACTTGAATAGACATTTCTCGAGTTTATTTTTTATCAAGCTCCGCCTCGTTTTCGCAATGGTTAATATGGTAACGAAATGTCACGGGACTCATTGCAGTAATCTGCAATAAGTGTAATAATTGTGATAGTGTTAATGATTGAGCACAAGAGATTCGGTTGTCATAGTAACGCAATTGAAAACGAGGCGGAGTGTGATAAAAAATAAACTCGGGAAAGGTCTATTTGTTGAATAAAATGAGATTTTATCTTAACGTTAACGCAGCCCAAAGAATTTACGAGATTGTCATCAGACCTCTGCTGTTATACAGCACACTCATCCATTTGCAGATAACAGCATCGCAACAACAACGAGTAAGAAACATAGAAAGGCGAGCGGAGAGAATCATCGGTGGTGGTACCGTGAATGTTGGTGAAATTGATAGAATAACAAAGAAGACAGCTTGTAAAATGGTCAAACGGTGTTTGGAAGATAAACTATGTAACAACTTTAAAGAATACTTTACTATAAACAAACATTCTAAAAATACAAGAAACAATAACAGCTCCACAAAGCTCCCAAACGTAAAATTAGAATTTGGAAAGAAATCATTTAGATTTCAAGGAGCTAAAATATACAACGAGCTTCCAACTAATATCAGGAATTCTGAATACTTTTACTCATTAATTAGTCAGCATTTTAAATGATAATTCAAATCACCTCTCTACACTCACTCTACATGCTATTTGAATTGATATTTAAAATTCTGACTAATTTTATTTTATTTTATCTGTATTTATAGTGTATATTAAATGTTTTTAACTAATCTAATCTTTAATTATTAATTTTGTATATTTTCCACAGGACACATGTTGATAGCAGCGATTTAGTTCGTCGAAATGTATATATCCTGTATTAATATTACTGAATAATAATAATAATAATAACAATAATAATAATAACAATTTATACGAATGAGGTCATATTTTACTTGCCTTTTTAAATAAGAATAAATATTAATATTGATATTTTCAATATCAGTATGGAAAGAAGTATGCACAAGGGAAACTTCCATCCCTTGCGACAAATTGCTTCCCCATCTAGGAGTCTCTCTCATCAAGACAGGGTGACGAAGCACAGCGATGAATATCAAAACTTTTAGATACCCTTTAGGCTTTAGGATTTTTCAAATTAGTTATTTCAGTGATCTTACTTTACTTTTGTTTTGGTTGCTGTCTGTTTCAATTCTTTCTTCAAACTGGCAATTTCTGTGGAACGTAATAACCAAACCCAGTGAATTCACGAAAAACCAATACTCCTGTACCACGCTTCTGAACTTTGATGTAGCGAGCTTCTCGCAGCTCATAACAGGCTTCATGAAATTCTTTACTTCCCAAAGTTTCGTTTACGAAATAGCAGATATGTTCATTTCCAGCATTATCAATGGTTTTGATATCTGTGTGTATAAAATTTTCCCATTCCATGGCAGGATCAATCTTGACAGAAATAATGATTGCGCTTTGTAGCAAATTGACCAACCAATATGGATTCAATTCCTCCATTGTACTGAATTTGCCGAGATTAGGATGGTTCAAGCCGTCATTACCTTTAGAGCTTTCAAAGGACGAATTCTTTGGTAATGTAGAATTCGTTGGCTTACCTTGAGTTAGATTAATTATCTTAAAACCTAAAATGATACAAAATGCCACTGTGTATTCACCAATAAGCTATTAATCATATTGTAAAGTTCAAAATTATCATAACATTGGTAGACTGTATGGAGGAATTTAGTGCAAGGCTGATTGCTAGTGTTAGTGTCTGTCAGGGTTATGGTAAAATAAGAATTTATGGAGTTAACAAAGAGAGCAAGACTTTTAGATAGAACTGACATGGATTGGCTAATGCGTGTAGCAGAATTTGAGAAAGGGTCAGTCGATCCTCTCATTACATGCAGCGTATCTCGTTGGAGCTGAGTGCCCTTTCATTAATCAAAATGTTATATCGTCGAGCCGTTGATTTCATTCTAGAAATTACCTTCGGTTGTCAACTAACTTTTGTGAGTGAAGAATAGAGTCTAGTGAATAATATTTATGTTTTGATTTTTGAGATTGGTTCTCTTATTTTTCATTTTCCTTTCATTAAAAATAAACTCATCGTTACTGAAAGAAAAAGGTTCCTTTTAGGCAGACGGAAATCAATAAAGTAGACTTTTTCGTTGCCATTTTCAGTAATCAAAAAGTAAAACAGATATATGGCTCATACCTGCTTCCTCCACAATATGTGTCCCTTTCGTTGTGCCTTCAAATGAACACCAGTCTATCACTTTATCATCAGCAGGTGGATTCATAATAAACAGCTTTTTCACATCAGTATAATTGAGCTCACGTTTGTAAACATAAAAATGGGTGATTTTTCCTTCAAACATGTTTTCCTCATCGCTGATTACCGAAAAATCTATGTCTTGACCAAGAAGGAAACTACCGGAACTTTTTGGAAGCGACTTTTTGAAAGACTGGTATCCAGATGTTTTTTCTTTAAATAGTTTACCGTTGTAATAAAATTTTGTTTGTCCATCACTTTTCCAGATCCAGCATAAATGGCTCCATTCTCCAAGAACGAAGGTAATACTCCCAGTGATATCAAATTCGTCTTCACGTATTACTCCATCGATTGAGTCTCCACTGAACAGCATTGTCAGAGGATTTTCCAAGCAACATGTCGCTTCATTATAGTCTGTTGTTGAATAAAAGAATAAAGCTTTTTCATTTTCGCCTTCTGGGAGTGCATTAATTTGAAACCATGAGCAGACAGACATCTCACTCATTTCAGGCAACGACACTGGCGACAGAGTTGGGATGTTTTCCGTCGTCTTTTGTTTGAAGTTAATGGTGAATGGGTTATCTGATAAAATAAAGTTATAAATATTATAAGCATATTACGAAAGCAGCTTAATAATTTTCCACATAGGTCAATGTGAAAAAAAATTCTATCAGATGTTACACTTGAGGTTGCATATACCGACGGATTTTGTTGTGTCAGCAATCCAATACTGCACATCAAAATGAATAATATCGCTGTTGAGCGATATTCATCAATGTACTAACTCTAACGGCGTAGAAGCCCTTGTAATTGTATATGGAACTTCAAAAGATGAAACATTTTTGGAAAATAAAGTTTTGAAAAGTGGAAACAAATTTTCGAAGGAATTGTTTGGGTTTTTTTTCACTTGCAGCACCCAAACCTGTTTTAACGCTAAAGAGCGCAGAGACTTTAATAGTGTCTGTTAGTGATACGTTAACTAGAATCTATGCTTTTCAGATGAAGGTTTGGCAACAATAACATTTGAATAAAACAGAGATTAATTACAGTAGGATTTCGATTTGTTGCAAGAAAAGGATCAAAGTAAGTATATGAAATAAGATACACGCATCTTCTTAAAGTGCGTATCAACCGAAAAACTGCAAACTCGAGTTGCAGTTGCGATTGTATCTTCATAAATTTCCTAGTATTAAGCACCCTTTCCACTCACTACAAGCCAGCCAATAGTTTTGATTTTAGCTTGATAAGGTTCAAAACCCAAGTGTCTCAAAATTATCAGCAAGTTTACAAGTTTTGAGTAGTGTTACTAATATCAAAGTTTTGAGCTTTATTTTAGATACTTACCAATGCAATTAGGTTTCTCTGCAGCTTGAACGTTTATAGTTTCGTTGGAATACTAAAACATACATAAAAAAACAGTTTGATTAATATCTGTTTCTGATAGTTTTAGAACGACAATGACTACCTAGAAATGAAAACAAATTATTTCAAATCTATTCTATTAAAATTCCACTGACATCGATCAATTGATAATGATGTTATCTAATATTTTGTATGAAAGAAAGAAACAAAGAAAACAAATCAAAATGGCGCAGGGGCATCGACTGATGTTGCATTTTCCCGAAGTTCCCTTAGATTACCTTATTACACGAAATTAAGCCGCGCACTTAATTAAGCCGCCAACAAAGAAATAGTCTGAATTAAATGCGGCTTAATTTTAAGCACGGGCCACAATAGCGCGGCTTAATTAACACTCATACAAAGAAAAAATGGAAAACATGGAAACTGTGATAACCTGATGATACTTTTAAGTATCATTATACATTTCCCCGTAGGGCGAAATATATGTTAAAACCGGCATTTTCTTCTCCTTCTCCTTTTCGTTCACTTTTATAGCCGCAGTTCAGTATTGAACTCTGGCCTAGCCAAGGTAGATAAGATTAGAGGCTAGTTTTCAGTAAAGTAGTACACCATCTTTCCAGTTCAGTCAGTGTCAGTGCAGATGGGATTTTGAAGATGTTTTCTGCTAGCTTTAATGTATAAAATTAGATCGTAGTCAAAATCGACATGGCGAGGAAGCGGTCGTGAGAGGGAGGAGGCGATCGTAGTGTCGTGGTGTCATAACGTCGAGGAGGCGACCGAAATGTCGAGGAGGCGATCGCAATGTCGAGAAGGCGACCGAGATGTCGAGGCCGCGGTCTCAGGTTCGGGGGTTTGAGGGCTTGGTTACACTGACCATACTACAAAAATGATACTTTCCAATAAATTACATTTGGCAAAATAATCCAGCGAAGAAGGAACTTGGTTGTATGCTAACAACAAAATAATTGAAAATTTAATGAAGAATTTTTTCAGTGAGTGAGTGCAGGTTTTTCCGCGTCGAAAAAAAAAACAATAATGGCAGAAAAATCAAATCAAAGTTTTGGTAAAAAGAAACACGTGGGGGTACTACTCCATGTAAAAATTTTGAGTCTTTTATTTTACTCATAGAACTAGATAAGTTTTTTTTTCTTTGAAAACATTAAGGGAAAACGTTTCCTTTTTGTATTTTTTTCTTACTACTGAAACTTTCTTGGACAGTTGTATACAAAGCAAATTCTGTGTGCTGTGTGTAATAATAGAGGAAACCTTATCCTTTCCCTTTTGATGAGGTAAGAAAAAAAAGGAGATCAGGAGAAATATTCCGTTATTTGATCTAGCAAGTGTTGCTCTGAATGATACAGTGACCTTTATATGGTTGTTTGTTTAGTTCTTGCAATATTTTGATACTATTGTATTTCGTATAATCCATTTTCAATTTCATTTCCACAAGCTTTGGGTGATGTCAAGTAGAAAGGTCTCTACTGCGCAGTAGACATGATTCTACTGCGCAGTAGAAATCCTTATTCAACAGCTCGACATGGGTGGCAGATATGTCAAGTCAAGTGTTTTTACTTTACAATGTATTTGTTGTATGTATAACCTTTTTTAATTACGGATTATATGTATAGTGTTGCCCTGAAAAGACCGTAAAATATTTACAAGATGCTGTGGAAACGTTGGTGTGGCAAGGTATATGTTTAATTACCCATTGCAAGGGACTGGCCATGGCAGCTTCATTGCTGGTAAAAGTTGTTATAACCAGCGAATAGAGCGACTCTGGAAAGACTTGTCCGTGGGGTGTGCAAGCATTTATCATTGTGTATTTGTCTACTTAGAGGAAAATGGATTTTTAGATATATATCCAACGCAATTTCTTTAATCGTACTGCAATAGTGTCACGCAATAATAAATACCTTGAATTATTTTGGGAAGGTTGAGATAACCACCCTTTATCAACCGAAAAAAATAGAACTCCAATTCAAATGTGGTTTGAAGGTCAGCTTGCATATAATCCCATACAAGCAACTCATGACTCTGAAGGACAGTACAATGACTATGGTATATGCTGAAATTAACCTCTCACTATTGACATCAGAAGGTGCAGATGATGTTATACAGTTTCTACATGATAAAATCAATCCATTAGAACAGTTTTCTAATTTCGGAATAGAACTTCATGTTGATACTTTAACGAAAGTGTTCAATCATATAATCAGGTTTTGAATACAAGCTGATACATACAACATTTTGTCACCTTTTTGCAATAATTTTCGTATGTTGTAGTTTACTTGACTGTTCAAACTGAATTATTTGAAGATGCATGATGTCGATCTCATGAACAATAACTTACTTGACCTATTTCACGCTGCTCTCTTCCTTCTTTAGTGCCCTCTCCTAATTACCACACATTCAAAAAATTCCCATTAAATGGCTTTGTGTATGTACCAATGAAGAGGGTGTTAAATTTGAATTTGTTTATGTTTTAAACTTTAGATATTTGCTATCAGTAGCATTTTTGGTAGTGTTTCACTTGTTTTAAATGAAGTTGGTTCTATTTTTCTCAGCTGTGTCAATTTTTCTGAGATTCTAGTGAATTTTTCAGCCTTGGTACTCTAGAACTTCTCTTTTCAAATTTAATCAGAAGGCCTCAAAACTTCATGCTTACATTTAGCTACATGTTTTTTTGCTTCTCAGAAACACCATAATTTATAAACTGCATGTAAAAGACGCTTTGAATGTTTCAAGAACTCGTGTTTGATTTCCTTTTCATGCTTATATTTCCTCAAAAGTTGTTATTATATAAACTTTAATCTTTTCTTGAATCAACGTTTTTAAGAAAATAACAGGAAAAAACGGAAACTATGCTTCAATAGAAATTACCGGGCTACCATGAAAGAAGTTTTCCGTGAAATTTTCCTAGATATTGAGTGACAAAAAGCCTTCGAAAAGGCTTCTTTCTTGTAAAGGTTCTGTTAGAGATTATTTTGTATTATATGAAAGAAAGTACTGTCTCTGTTACATAACAGTGGTTATTGTATTTCCCAATATATCAGTAATTAAAATGAGGGCTGCTGTTGAAATACTTTTTTTTACTTACAATTAACAAAATACAAGTATTTCTCTGGGCAATTAACATTGTTCATCTGATATCCATCGCCCAACATTGTGGTCGCCTCCTCGACATTTTGGTCGCCTCTCGACATTTTGGTCGCCTCCTCGACATTGCGATCTCCTCCTCGACATTATGACACCACGACACTACGATCGCCTCCTCGATATTACGATCGCCTCCTCCCTCTGCGCCTCAACATTACGACCGCTTCCTCGCCATGTCGATTTTGACTACGATCTAATTTTATATTAATGATTCAATAGATGGAACGTTAAATGATGGAAATAAATCGTTTTATTTCTTAAAAAGTTGTTAAGACTTTTGAATGAACGTGTAAAAAACAAAACAAAAAAAAACATTGGTATTATGTGTTTTTGTTTTTGTGTTCATATGTGTTATGATGATGATATTGGTAATTAAATGCTGGGAACAACAAACCATTGAAGCTGTGATTCCAGTGCAAAGGTGAAAATTCATTCTGAATAACCAGGCTGAAAATTTATTTAGTACTAGCCGCCAAGGCGGCGTCGCTCGCCGCCCATGTCCACCTGCTCTGTATCACTCTATCAATAAACGTAAAATTTCCTTATAAACGGCTCGTACAACTTGTGCTCAACCAGAAGCAGATTCGAAGTCACAACCTCTGGTAAAACCAATCTTTTATCAGTGTAACAATACACTCAAAACGTAGAGAGTGAAAACTTCAACTTTTTATTAGCTTTTGTTTTAAAAAAGTTACGCGCTCTAACATGGGTGCTATCAAACAGGGGGAAAATGGTTTCTCTTCTTAAAAAGTTCACACGGAGGAGAGAAAAAAGGCACGTGCTAAATGAATAAATAGAATAAAAAACGTTCGATCAGAACGCTTAACAATTAAAAGAAGAAATTAATTTATTAAAAGAAAAGCAAAAAAAAAAACATTTTGTTTTGATATGGTACTCTTTTTTTACCTATCGGTTTTTAAACATTTTGATTGCTCAAAAAAAAGTTCACCCGTCTCAGACAGTCAGGCAAGAGTTAGTGGCAAACCGAACATATGCTGCCACGTTCTGCCACTGCTGCTTTTTGTACAAAATGTTTAATCAGTTAGTTTCTTTGTATTTAGTTGATGTACTGTTTTCAAAGCCAAGTCAACGTGGAATATAAAACTAACAATAATGATAAAAACAAAACGTTATTCCTATTAGTTCATCAGCCAAAAAAAGTGATTGGGGTTGCAATGTATTTACTTCGAACTCACGTCGCACACAAAAAAAGAAATAATTTCGCTCACAACTTAATCTACCATTTTGCGTGACTTACAGACGGAGAATCGGCTATTAATATATAGATGATCCTGATGTAATGTAGCCCAACTGAACTGAGAAAGCAAGCACGATGATGATGTCAATCAATCAATCAATTTTCAATTTATTTGCCAAAGATTACATGACTGACAAATTACAAAACTTCAATAGAATAAAAGGCCAGGAGACTACCCCATATAGTCGGGACTAATCAAAGGAGGTAGCCACCTGAGTATTTATGCAGAATACAACAAAAAAAATTTGGAAAATAAAAAAGAAAAAGTAGTTTTTTGGAATAAATTAAAATAATACTAGTAACGTGTATATGATCAGGTAAGAAAAATCTTAGTAATGGCTTTATAGTGATGATTTAACAAGTGATTTAAATTTACCATAACCAGTGGCGGATCTAGAGGTATGTCGAAATTTGTGTAGGAGAGCATTAACATAATTTGTGAATTCAATTTATATTACCAATGGAATTATTTGAACGCTTTTCTTTTATGGCTAGATTGCTAACACTCTCCTACACAAATTTCGACATACCTCTAGATCCGCCACTGATAACCAAGCATGGAAAGGTTTGTGTCAGGATGCTGCGTTTGAAGAACATTCCAATTGAGAATTGAACGATAACGAATTGACTGCAAACCATACAAAGTAGTTCTGACTAAAGGTTTTACTAGAATTCCAATGGAACGACCCCTGGTTCGCTGAGACTCATTAAGGAAAGTTAGACCGAAAGTTTCTTGAATACTTGAGGGAGAAGTTTTGTTAAGACTTTGATGTACAAGATTTAGAGTCTGAAAAAAAAAACAATATCTTTAAACTCAAGAATTTCAGAAGCTTTAATTAAACAGAGGTTTAGTGTGAGCAAGAAAATGAAAATGAGTAATAAGTCGGATGCCTTTCTTTTGAAGGAGAAGGATTCTTGAAGAGACAAAAGGAGATTGACCCCATACAAGAGCAGCATAACTTAGATGTGAATTAAAAAGACCATAGTAGGTTGAAGTAAGAATACTAGGTGGAAGATAATGTCTGAGAAGGCTGATGATTCCATTAGCTTGACCAAGTTTAGCACTAACATTGTTTAAATGAAAAGAAAAAGAAAGCGAGTCATCAACTTCAAGATATCTGGCATGTGATTTAAATTTAAGTTAAGTGTCATTGAGGAT
This sequence comes from Turritopsis dohrnii, assembly GCA_027922465.2. Classification (NCBI taxonomy): domain Eukaryota; kingdom Metazoa; phylum Cnidaria; class Hydrozoa; order Anthoathecata; family Oceaniidae; genus Turritopsis; species Turritopsis dohrnii. Next base: position 20,500 of record BQMF02000776.1, on the reverse strand, counting down.
CAATCTAATGTCATGATCGACTGTTTTTCTAGGACTCTTAAAAAGAAGGGCTTCGGTCTTTGCTACATTCAATGTAATTTTGTTTGCATTCAGCCAATCTACCAACTTAATCAAATCATGATTGATTTGATTTTCTAAGATCACAGGACTCTGATCAGAGTATAAAACACTAGTATCATTTGCAAAATAATATATAGATAATAATAATAATCGATTTATTTCCAATTCCAAAATTTACATTGGTTCTTCTATTGGAAATGCGAAGTTGTGTGTATGTGTAAGCGAGTCAATATAAAAGTAAGGTAAAACAAGATGCCTTAACAGGCAAAAGGATTTCTGCGAAATATGCTGAAGTATGAAAATAAAAGACCATATGACATACTTGAAATTTGAAAAAGGTTACATGATTTGCAAAATAAAACATTACATTTCTAATGTACTCCCCAGGACATTTATCAAAAGATAATTGGCACTATGTGAGACTTTTAATGTATACACAGCCAATAAACTGGATTACATCTGAATGAAATAAAATATTCTTTATTTTGTTAGTACGAAATAATATTAAAGATATATTGACTCATAAACTCTCAAAGTTCTGTATTTGATACTTAATGTTAATGTGTTATTTTCCTAGTAGCACAAAAAAGCAAGCAAATTTTGGTCATGCAAATCACATCCACATAGACCAAAATCAACATATAACCGAAATCAGAAATTTCTATTTTAGTTTGATTAGCAATAGGGCATGCATTTACAAATGTTCTTGATCTAAGTTAACATTCGTATCCTGTTTATAAAAATTCTTTAAGAAATTTGAAAAATCGGTTGAATGATTGCATTTCTGATTTCGTATGCACCTCAGGACATTGCAAAAGTGCAATTGACACTAAATGAAACACCGATAAACTAAATTGATCTGAATGACATAAAACATCCTTTATTTTGGGAGTAAGAAATGATATTAAGCTTATATTGATCTTTTCAGATATCACAGTGATTACGTATGTAAATCATATTTTTTTAACACTACTGCCAATGTTCTTAACTACGAACAAAATTCTCAAGATTGCAAACAAAAAAAGTAAACAAAAATTTTGATCATTAAAAAGTATAAACTTATATATATATATGCTGAAAGGATAGTTTTGTATTGTTACATGATGTGCAGTGTTTTGAATTTACAGACAGTTGGAAGAAGTTTTAATTTGCTATTGTGATTAGGAAAGCCATTTGTAATAAGGGGCATTGGCAGTATAACTTAAAAATTGATCAAACATTGAAACATTAAAAACATTGAAACATTAACATCAAACATTAAAAGTATGTAAGTGGTGCAGAGTAGACACACATTTTTGATGTTGGAGCTGAAGAGCTGAGCTTCAGTATCCAAAGCTTAAAAATAGTAACAACCCATATACCAAAACAAACGAAGATGTTTGTGTTTTCACTTAAAAACAAAAAATGTATACCTATATACCTTTTTCACCCTTCTGTTTACAAAACGTTGAGAACTTCAGAATGATCACAATTCAAGATAATTCGAAGTTTCTTCTACAGATTTTCTTTTTTCATCTTAAAATATGTATTTCTTCTTTTAAAATCCATTTAATATTAATCAAAGAAACTTTTGTAAATCTAAAAGGGTTTCTTCGCTGGGAGACATGACATGCATTGCACGCTGTTTTAGTTTCATGTAAACACACGCACGAAATATAAGTAATATATTATTACTCTAACAATTACTCTAACAATTTTTTTTTTTATTTTTTTACATATTTTGACTTAATATTCTTGCAGTAGCACGGTCAAAATAGTATTTCTTTGCATCGCTGCAGAACTTGTCATAAAAGACAGGATTTACCAAATTCAAAGGCATTAGGGATATCATTAATATCAATTAGAAAAAGAAGCGGACCAACACTGGCAGTTTTAGCGGAGTCATTGCGACTCCTGAAAGGGAGTCATTGAACAATGATAACCTAAGGTAGTAAATCAGATGATACAGAGAGCATCTTAAGGGAGTCATTTTGCTTTTAAGGGGTGTCAATTTCAATTTCCTTAAAATGACCACCTTGAAGGGAGTCAATTTGATTCCTTTAAGTGATCATAAGTGATGTAAGTTAAATGGCTCTTTAAGGGAATCATTTTGATGCTCATCGGAGAGTCAAATCGAAAAAAAAAGCCAGTTTTTCGCACGTTTTAAAAAACTTTACTTAAGCAATTCTTTAAATGAGAGTCTCAGATGTCACATAACGGTATAAAAGATTTTACACCTTTAAACAATAAAGATACGGTTATTAACTCTTAGGGGTACTTTCTTTGCTTTTTACTGAATAATTGTTCTTTTGTATAGATATTTCCCTATATAATCACAAAAATTGTAAACTTATTTAATGCGACCGTACGATCGCATTGAATAAAAAAAACATCTATGATTTATCAACTTCACTGGTTAACTGGTTTCATTGGTAACATATACATATTTATATCAGGATGTATGTTGTTGTACTATTCTTGGATTCTTTTCTTGACGAAATTGAATGTGTCCGTGTGACTGACAGTTTCTTTCGTTTGTTTTCTTGTTCTTAAATAAACGGCTATTAATATTCAATATCATAAGTTAGCTTGCATACTCCTTAAATTTCTTTTAAAGGACAACAAAACAACACTGATGATGGCCCACAAAACATGGTCGGCTATGCAGACAGTAACTAAATATGTTATAAGTACGCTGATTTTCCTTTATCAGCCATATACTTCAAATGAAAGTATTTTGGGAAAAGCTAAATGATTTTGAATGATTAGCTACTATATTTTGGTTACTTGTGACAGCTCTAATTTTTACAGTATATTACTTTTTCTTTAGATTCTTATTATGAAATTTTCCTGTCAATTTGATTGCTTTTATAAATCAGTCAATTACAAATTGCTCGTGGAACATTTTTGGAACTTTCATGCAATGCAGGGCAACTTCGCTATTCAATGCAATATTTCTGGATGTGTATTAAAATTCAAAAATCAAAAGAGCTGTGCAAAAACAACAAAGTTTAACATGAATTTCAGTGAATGATACACTCGAAGTGACTCTTAGATGTCAATACAAGTGACATTAATCTTGCTGATGATAGCAGTGATGATGAAGGTGTTGGTGATCAGTTTTTTGAGCCGCACTGTTCCATGAATGATGATGATGATGGTGTAGCAGATATTTTAATTGAACTAAGAGAAATGCATGATATTACTCAAAGTGCAACTTTTTTTATATGTAATAAAATAATTTGTATAGTTTCATTTGTAAACGTCATTATTCGGTTGTATGTGGTGTATTTTTTGAAAAGTTTTATCTTATTTAATCTGCAATCCAAAATTCAATTTTTCTTTGTATTTCTTTGTATTCTCACTATTTTCGAGACAGAGTTGGTATTCATTTTGGGTGAAATATTAAGTAACACAAATTAGCGCCGTGAAAAACTTTCTTCGTGGTTTTTCTTCATTCTCGGTCTACCTTTTATTGAAGAGTGGGAGACAATCGAATTAAAGTGTATTTAAATATGTGATGTTGTTTATGCAATTTAAAGTTCAGAAAACCATTTATGTATAATAATTTGATACACAGAGGATTGGAAACACATAATAATAACTTGAAAGAATCTGGTCGAGTGTACTTGGATAGTTGTTAATCCAACAACAGAAAAATAGTTTACTATGAATGAAGTCTATGGTCATGTATACTGTTTTGATGCTGCATATCATATTTTATTTTTCAATATGTAATATTATATATAATACTGACAATTTTTCTTACGAACAACAAATGTAAATCAAAACACATTCCAACATGGCAGACAGTCTGTAAATTAAATCAAGTCAGAACACAAACTTTTGTTTTCAGCTATGTAGTGGTTTGGTTATGAATGTGTATTTTCACTACGAAAATCTGTTGTTCTTTTCCATTTTGGATTTACGAAAGTCATTTTTATCACACAATAAACAATGAGTGTGAACGCATTTTTTTGTATTTTTTGAAAAAACTCTTCGGCCCTAATTTGAAATGCTACGCACTATTTGTGTTAGTAAAAATTTTGATTTTTTATGATTATTATTTATTATGATGTTTACCCCAAAGTATTATATTATTAGCTATTGAAAATGTTTATGCAGGCGTATAATTTGATAATAAACAGAATTACGAGAAGTTTTATAATTGAGAATTTTATTTAAATTTTATTTACAATTCCACTGTAGCTATTAAAACTAGGTTTAACAATTTTCTTTTCTTTTGTACAGTAAAACCATCTGTATACAAATTAACATATAATGTTGTAAGATAGTTTTATCTGAGTTACAAAAAACAAGTGTTCTGTTTCACATTGTTTACGGTATAAAGGATGTCAAGCTTCTGCAACAATAAAGATTATACATTTGTTATGATGAAATTCTTTTACACATTGATGATACATACAGTGTGTTTCGTAATGTTGGAAATAGAAATTTTAAAGCTGTTTTTTTAAATGAATATACCAAATTTCAAAATAATTTTTACACCGTTGGAAAGCCATTGTGAAGTTCTTTCGGATAGTATGTTTTTGTAACAAATGAAAAAGTGGTTTTTGAAAAAGTAACGAAAATGTCATCGAAAAATGTAATTAAATTTTTAATGGTCGATTAAGATGTGAATGAAAAGAAAAGATTTTTGGAAACAATAACAGCAATTTGGAAAACAATAAACAAATTTAAGCTGTGTGTTCACGAAAAACGTTAAACTTTTATGTTTTAAAATATCAATTTGGGGGTCTCAGCGCAAACATAAAATTAATAAAAAATTTGAATGGATTCAGTGTTTTGAAACAATAAGCACGATGTAATTAAACTACGTGTTAATCGACCATTAAAAATTTAATTACATTTTCCGATGACATTTTCCTTATTTTTTCAAAACCCACTTTTTCATTTTTCACAAAAATATACTAGCCGAAAGAGCTTGAAAATGGCTTTCCAACGGTGTAAAAATTATTTTGAAATTCGGTATATTCATTTAAAAAAACAACTTTAAAATTTCCATTTCCAACATTACGAAACACACTGTATATAGTGCGTTCACTCTAACTTGGATAATCGTTAATGATTTTTATCAGACACGTTAAAGTAATGAAACAGAACGCTTATTAAAAGTTTAAAAATTCTTTTTCTACCCTTATCAAGACAAAAGACGATCAATGACTTTTAAGTGTTGTGAGAATTGACGCTCAATTTCCACCAGATCGTGCAAAAGGACATTATCCAAGTTAGAGTGAACGCACTATACTCAGTTGTTTAAGGGGAAATATTAGTCGCATTTAGGTCATATAACTTTTAGCTAAGTGCCCATATAATAACCTCTCACTTTTAAACTCATCGGCAAAAATTATATAACAAACCTTATCATTTGACTATGAACACCTTCATTTCATTATAAGTCCAAAATACGTTTTTTTGCGGTATTCAATTCCACCCTGATTAGTAAGGACAACATTTTTATCTGTGCATCAGGTGGATGGTAGTTATACTGTAATTGTTTCATCATACATTTTTCTCATGGTTTTTCTCAATGTACACGCAATAACTGGCAAAAATTTGCAACTTTGGGGAAATATAAGGTCGCATTTTTGCGAATCTTGTATTATTTTTAAAAAAAGATTTTTAGTGTCTTTGATACAGAAGAAGCGAAAAAGATAATCATTTCTGGATTTCTCGGCATTAGGGCTTCCCCTCCATAAAATCTGAACGACTCAATATTTTTTGTTGAAATTTAGACCAGTTGGTCCTTGTTCTATTTTGTACAGTTTGACCTAATTTTTATGAACAGGTAGCTTATTGTTCTATTGTTATGACGTCATTAGGTACATTGAGTATGCAATTATTAAATTTATTTGTGATATGGTGAAGGTTTTTCAGTGGATGGAATATAATGGCAGAAATAGTTTTAGTGTCACGAAAAGTTTATTGAAAGGATTTAAGTGTGGCATCATTTACTAAAAATTAACTGATTAGCGGATAAGTGACAGGTGTTTTATTGTTGTTTTTTTTTTTTTTTTGAAGCCTTATAACATTTCATATTGATAAAATACCGTAACCCTTATGAAAATTTTTAGATTTTTGCAAGTAATTTTCTTTCACAATGAGACCAACTGAACACAAGAAATAGAAACAGCATAAAGTTTCGCGTTCAATGGTGTGTCATGATGTACCAAAATGTCAATTTGTAGTGAAAACAATTATCTCCATTGTTTTTTACAATTGTTTGTAATTAGGAATAATGCTGGATAAGAGCAAGTTTACAAGTAAATAAGTTGCATAAATCAATTCAGCATGAAAATACGCTTTCAATGTTGTATCACATGACTTTGCCTTCAAAAGAAAAAAAATGCTATGCTTTTTGGTACTGCCAGTTTTAAACAATGAGCCAAATGCTGAAGATGAGCAAACGTTTTTCAGTGACTTTAGCTAATGGATTATTGATATTGGGTTTTGTCGTCGTCCATGATTATTAAGATTATTTCTTACTGCTTAAGTGCAACTTATGGGATTAGCAAAAATGGCAATGCTTTGGACTGCTGCATTTTCTTATTACTCTATTTGAGTATAAGTTCGATCGCTCAGAATAATGCGCGAATATTTAAACCAAAGATTAAGGAGATACGGCAAAACACTGCGGAAAAATATGAAATATTTAAAAATGTAATTTATTTTAAACTTACAACTAATGCATCATAATATGCCCAGCCGTCATTTCGCAAGAAAATATGAGTCTTTAATTTACTTGATCGATCAACATCAAGTAGTTCGCACTTTCCATCTGCAAGATATAAATTGACCGATAAGCAATTGCTGTTTTCAAGACATTTCATTGTGCAACAAATCTCCTGACAGAATTCATGTTTTTCAATTGGCGTTTTCTTTAATATGAAATCTGTAGTGATTTTCTGAAAGAATGCTTTTCGTTGGCGATCATTCCTGGTAATTCCATAATCAGCCATGTGACTGTTTTGAACAGCAGCGTACATCAACAACGCAAGTGATGGAAAGTGTTCAACAATTTTCATTTTTCTGTAATTTTTGGATTTGTTCAAATCGTGTCAGATTCAACTGAAAAATAAAATGAAGAGTTTGAAGTTGTTGAATAACATTCATCAGAATGGAACAGAACAGGATAGAATAGGTCTAAAATAACCCATTACATTTTAACATACTGTATACTTATTTTTTAATATTTGATGAATTCTTCATTGAGAACATAAAGTTAGTTCACGAATCTCGCTAGTTCAAATGACGTAACCGATCTTTTATCTATTTGTTTATTTATTTTGCTTATTTGTTTGTTTATTTATTTATTTGTTTTTTTAATTTATTTATTTATCTACAAATCTGTAGCAGTTCCATCATTTTTACAGTATCAGGTGGTAAGAGGGATTTACCAATAATTTTGCATGCTCATCTATGTAAAGATTGCAGCTTCAATAGTTGTGTTTGCGTTTTCTTAAGATTTACAAATGCGCAATAAGTTAAAACTGGTTGGATCATTTTTGGGAAAATAGTCAGTGCGGCTCTCTCTGTAACCAATGGTCGTAGGCGATGTAATAAATTCAATCTTCCAGAAGCTTTGCGATAGGTTAGATCGAAATTATTTTTTAAATTCAACGATACTTAAACCAGGTACTTATACGTGGATGCTACTCTTTCAGTTTGAAAACCATAGGTTATATTCAATAGGCTGATCTGTTTCGAGAGATTATTCTTCGAACCAAGCAACATCGCTTCAGTTTTTTCGGCTCCAAGATTTAAAATTAATTCATTCTCCATAAAATGCACTTAATATCAGATGAGAGGCGAGTTTCAATGATGTTTCTCTCCCAGCAACAAATAAAACGGTATCGTTTGCATAATTTACTACTTCAGAATGATTCACAACAGTAGAACGATCATTGAAAACATTATAAACAAACATCGGGCCTAAAATTGACCCCTGTGGTACTCCACTATTGACTGGCTCTTCGTCAGATAGAAAGTTTTTATATTGCACTTGTTGAAATCTACCAAACAAAAAATTGGTGAACCACTCGCATACTTGTTCAACAATTCCAAAATTCTTTAATTTTGACAACAGTTTCCCATGACTCAGCATGTCGAATGCTTTTGTCAGGTCCAAAAACACAACTCTTACTATTTTACCTTCACTCACTTTTAATTTCACAATCTCTATAAAAATGGTAACAGCAAGTGGACCGACGAGGACTGAAACCGATTTGGTTATGATTTATCAAATTAGCTACTACTTTTCCAGGTGTTCTGTTAGATGCCCAAAAACAACTTTTTCAAGTACCTTGGATATAGAGATAGGAAAGTGCGGATGTTGGCCCAAATCATATGATTTCAGGAATTTCCCTACTATCATCTTTGTTTTCGTAACGCGATATGAGTTACGAAACGTGTTATTTTGATTACGTAAGCAGTTTCTATTATTATATAACCACAAATTACTCATAATTGTTTACATTTCAATATCTCATAAAAATGTAGTAAAAAGCAGTTTGTAGTAGTTTCATTTTTATAACATAAATGAGCTAACAATACATATAACATACAGATCAGCGTAGTCTAGTGGATAAGAACGCTAACTTGTAACAGCAAGGTCGTGTGTTCGAACCCCACGCAGTTCGTCTGAGAGGAAGTATAAATATACTTCGGCGGTTGTAGATCTCTCATGTTCTGGTTGTAAAACTTGCATGAGTGCGCACTTCCCCGCAGTTGTGTTGAATATATCGCGGAATGGTTACCATTGCGTCTGGGTGATTTATCACTGTCAGGTTTCTCTGGTCCATAGAGACATTCAGGTTACCGTCATTTCGATCGAAATTCAACAAACGCCAGGGCTTAGAAGTCTTAGCATGTATCCACAATGCCGGCTATAATTGCAAACTACATACGCTGATCAGCGAAAATACATACCATATACTAAACATCGTGGTAATCGCTAAAACCAAAGCTATTTTATTTTTTTTTGTTTGTGTTGGAGAGCTAGTCACTTTGAGTGAAATATGATACTCTTGCATAACATTAATCATTTTGTTATGTAAACAAAATAAAAACAAAATTATAGCGTTCCGAGAGACACCACAAGCAGACACTAAGGTCTAAATGAATGATATAAAACCCAAGAGCGGAATAATTTGAAAATTGTGGTGAACAGGCGACAGAGTCTGCCGGAAAGGGAAGGTCTAGTGGAGCGGCTAGATTGGAACTAGATGGTGCCGTCCGCTCCCGGTATTCACCACAAAATGTGCCAAAAGTTGTCGGGAAAAACAATGTGACTAGATGTAATATACTCGAACAGATCATGAACGGCCATTGCGTGCGTAGTAGTCGGAGTTCGTAAGTAGTCACACACAAATAGTCTAAGATCTAGGGGTAGAGCTCAGAGCTGGTGGATTGGAGAAGCCAGGGTGGAGTGCCGGTTAGATCGAAGACAATGAATTAAAAACCCTCTAGGGTATCACAACAACAACAACAACAACAACAACAAAAACCCTAGGGGGTTCTCCTAAGGGACTTTTGTTTTCAATAATAATAATAATACCATATACTAAACATCGTGGTAATCGCTAAAACCAAAGCTATTTTCTCTTCTTCATGAGATGGCAGTGAATCTGTTTGACTCACTACTCTTTTATGAACTTCCTTTTGTGAACTTTTATTTTTTGTTTGTGTTGGAGAGCTAGTCACTTTGGGTGAAATATGATGCTCTTGCATAACATTAATCATTTTGTTTCTTCCGAGGCTCAAGTTGTCATTAGATATGAGAATTTTATTATTATAACCAGTCACTCCCGACTTGATGTTTAGATTCATGTCACTAGGTAACATGTAAATACCTTGTCCAACAGAATAATCAACTTTGCTTGAAGCGTAATTTAAAGTATCCTGATAACGTTTAATATCTTCCTGAATATCGACTCTGCGGTTAACAATGTCTTCAAAGTTGTTCATAAAAACTCTTTGAGCTGTCAAAGAGCTTGAATTATTACCTAAAATAGAAGAACGAGCTGAGGCTTGCGAACTAAGAACAAGATAAGCATATGCTCTAACACTCTCTGAAATTTTTACAAGACCTGTTTTTGTAAAGCCTTTAGATTTTTCTATAATCCATCGTGTCATGGAGTCGTCTGTGAAATAACTCAGACCTGGCGTTGGATAGTCTCTACGTCTTTTTTGATACGAGCTGTAAAAATATTGTCCTGTGTATTTTTTAGGATCAGAATCGACACCATATTCACTACAGATTTTTAAAAACTCTTCTTTGTTATAAGGATTATCATATTGGTTGAAACCGTTTTCAAAAGGTAGAGGTGTCTGCAGACGCTTAATGATTCGTCTAAGATGATAATAGACGTGAAAACGATATACTGCTCTAATCATAGGAGTAGAGCGACTTTCTTTCAGATGTTCAGAACTAACTCCACAAGCACTTGAAGCACACCAAGTGACAAAATTGAGTTGGGTTTGCCATAATTTAAATGGTTGTTCCTGCCAAATTTTCATACGTTGATCATTTTCATCCATTTTGTAATTAGTAAAAATATTTGGAAAAGTTGCGGGGAAAGAACCGCTCTCAGAGACAATAATTGTTTGTTTGTATAAATCTTTAGCATTCAATATCTGAAGGTCTTGTCCTCCATTTGGCTTATAAGCTGCGTTGGGATTATATTTAAAAATATCCTCCATTATTATTTAAAAATATAATTCTCTATTCTCTAATACAAGAAATGTATATCACGGTAAATATCGCAAAAGGAGAAAAGACCATATATCTATCTTACCCCATTCAAAACTTGGATGGCTCAAAAGAAATTGCATTGGTTGATATGTTTGCAGACAATGTTACGTATGAAATCACAACACCGATAACATTGAAAACGTCTGACGATGGGAAAGCTGAAAAGTCGATACCAAAACGAACATTCACGAGTAGGGGATTGAATGCCTTTTTAGCAGGTGCCTTTTTAGAAGGTGATATAGAAATTAAATCATTAGCCAAATACCCTCAAATAATCAAAACAAATATACTCGCTAACGTAACCAAAATTAATTTGCATCTCTCTGAACTTGACAACACTCAAAATCTTGAGAATGGAAAGCTAAGTGATATTTTACTAACCTATCACATGGTTGAATATAGTGACTTCACACATGTTCAGCCTAAAAACCCTCAATACAAAAAATTAAAAAATGGTGTATTTCAGTCTCTCACGTTGAAACTCACAGATCAGCATGGCAATATGCTAAAAGAAGACCTAGGAAGAACCGTTGTTTTGCACATCCGCTAAACCGAGATAAAAAGTAATAATTAATTATATATCATAATTAATTAATAATGGAGTATGGAAAGAGGTTAAATCCAGAACGTTCACTTAGAACTGCCTGCGGTGTAAAAGGCTCTCGTCAAAAAGTAATTGTCACACACAATCCAAGTGAGATTGATCAAAATCAGCTATTATTGGTTAGGTTTCCAAATTTAGGAAGTGATGATGTCATTATCCCAGGAACAACGAATCTAAGTTTTGATATTGAACTCGAATCGAAAGCTGACTCAGAAAGAACATTGGTCAGTAACATTGGAAGAGCTATCGTTAAGAAGTTGGCTATCAAGTTCGAAGGTAACGAGATATTGAGTATCAACGACTTTGATCTTTTTGGGTGTTACAGAGATTTATGGTTAACCAAGTTTGAAAAGAGAAACGCGATAAGACAGGGTATCATCATCGACGATGGGTGTACAGAAAATTGTATGAAATTGAGGATTGGTGCTTCTGATAAAAAGGACGATGATGCAGAAGACAAAGCCATTGCTGACACCTATAAAAACAAGTTTGTCATTCCACTCGACTTTGAGATGCTAGATAGTACTATTCCATATTATCAAGCGGGTTTAGGGAATAGGCTTTGCTACGAGATCACATTTAACGACTATAACCGAGTTATCTATTCTGACCATCCAACTTCTGCCGCAGGTCAAAAAAAAACCCCAGACGGTAAATACAAAATATCTAATATCTCACTTGAATATGAGCTTGTGACACAACCCACGTTGGCTAGACAAATCGCTTCTGAATATCAAAACATGGCTTTGCTCTATGATAGGATTTTGCGGCACAGACAAATTAGAGTAAACAAGTCAGACACAACGTGGAATTGGTCATTCAACACACCTGCCAAATCTTTGAAGGGTATTTTAGTTCTATTTGAAGAAGAAAAATCCTACAAACGAGAAACCTGCAAATTCTACAATCCAAAGATCGAAAAGGTATCTGTCATCGTCGAGGGTAAGCCTAACCAACTTTTTGCTCAAGGGATGCAGCCGTTTGAACAATACAATGAGATTTGCAAGTATTTTGCTGAAGGAAAACCAAAAGATAATAGCGTCGGCGAAAACCGAAAGCGCTTGGGATTACATGATGTAAAAGTCTCTGATTACTTAACAAACAAGTATGCTCTATGGTTAGATTTCAGAACAATTGATGAGAATGCTTTGCATGGGACCGGTCGAAGGATTGAAAATGCGAGTGAAGGTATCACTTTACAGATTGAAAAGACCGCTGAAACTGCAGGAAACTTAAACGCATATGTATATCTAATCATGGATGCTCTATTAAACATACAAAACGGTCAATTTATGTCTGCAGTATATTAGTAAAATGAACACACTTTACATGAAAGAACCTCACACAGCATTATTCATCGGACCTACAGCGTGTGGCAAAACCGCCCGTGTTGTAAAATTATTAGAAAATGAATATCTCAATCACTTTGATTACATCGTGATTATATGTCCAACTTTGAGGTGGAATCAAACATACAGAGATCGGAAGTGGTTTTGGACTGACAACTATGTGATTTTAATTGAACCGCAAGGTCGCTTGTATGAATGGATTAAGGAAATGACCACTAATTGTGCTGGATATAAAACCTTATTCCTCATTGACGACATAATCGCTGATGAGGAATTGGACAAAAAGAGACAGCCTTTGCTCGAGTTGGCAATTAGTGGTCGCCATCGAAATCATTCGCTATGGTTACTTACACAATCATACACGGCTATACCTAAAAATTTAAGACGGCAAGCTAAAATGTTATATGTGTGGTATCCAAAAGATAGAAACGATCTAGCCGCCATTCAGAAAGAGAACGATGTCATTGAATCGCAAGAAGAATTGAAAAATGTCAAGGAAAAACTGAAAGAAGGGAAACACACGTGCCTAGTCATGAGAATGGAACACCCAAGAACGCACGTGATTTGTTAAACAAGTTGACATATTTGTTACATGACTCTTGTAACAAAAACTATAAGACTGTTATAAGACTCCTATAAGACTACTGTAAGAGAATAATTTACGTCTCAATACAGGATCTAGAATTTTACCAATATGTTTAATCCTCGATTCAAAGCGTACTCTGTCAACAGCAGCCTCTATCCAGTTACTTCTACGAGATTCACAAGCAGAGATATAATGGACCATTACTTTATCATTAAAAGTAACCCTTTTTGTATCTTGATGGGAAAATATAATATCATCATCTGAGGATTCATCATCGAACATAATTGTTTAAGTAAACAATGTTTATTTATTTATTTAACAATGTTAGAATATATCAACTTTATATTATTAAACATCATCATCCTCTTATAATTATTTAAGACAAAAAACTTATAAGAGGATAGCAAACTCTTATACAGCAAATTTCAACAAACTTATAAGAGGATAGCAAACTCTTATACAGCAAATTTCAACAAACTTATAAGAAGATAGCAAACTCTTATACAGCAAATTTCAACAAACTTATAAGAAGAGTATAAGAAAATTATAACAAACACAACAAAATGATAGAATATGTCAACTTCGTGTTATTAAGCATACTGCTGATCTCGCTATTTTACTTTTATTTTGTGTTAAAAAAATACCTCTCTCTAATAAAAATGGCGGAAACAGCGATCGATAATTTAATCAACTAGAGTTATGATGTTCCGGGTGAATTTCCACCTTCAGATGGTAAAAGACAAAAATAACTCGAGTGTGTCTTAACCGGGAAAAGCAAGCTATACTTAGGGAAAATGTACACGGAAGAGCAAATTAACAAACTCAAAGATGAAAAGGTAGAAGAACTTTTTAGTATCTACGAGGCTAACCTATCAGGTCAAATAGTAAAATCCTTGGAGAAATCAGTCATACGTATTTATTCCATGGGGGCTTGTACAACGTTAGGAATAGACAATCAAGAAGCGCTGAGCAATGACCTGGAAACTGACCCCTTCTTAAAATCTGCTCTTCAAAGATTTACATGTGACTTATTTTATAAATACGGTCCATTATTAGCACCACTCAGTGTTGCACTTATTACCGGGTGGCATTATATCAATGAAAGATATTTAAATAAATCCGATGATAATATAAATGCAACAGATAATAAAAATGTCAGAAGAACAGACTCCCATTCAAGTGACAACGAAGAACCCAAAAAAGGTTGAAGCGGGTAAGAAGTTGGCGGAATACAACCGTAAAAAACGAGAACAATTAAAACAAGTGTCGCCTCAAAAAGAAATGAAGAAGCCCGATGACTCTCTCACCAAACCAAATGAACAACCTATGAATTACACCTATGGTGTAGGTGGAATAATAGCTCTCGGTTTAGTTGGTGGATTTGCTTATTTTGTGTATAAAAAGAAAGAGCAAATATTACCCCATGGGTCACCATCCACCCCCCTTCCACAAAAATCTAAAATACCAGTGAAAATCAATAAACATGAAATGGAATAAAAAGAAAAAAATGTATATATAACAAACATGGACAAGAAAAGTATCATCAACGATTTATATCATGCATCAGTCGTCTGCGTTTTCGCTATCGGCTACTCTATGCTAGGAAAAAAGGTATTAAAAATGACACCACCCTCTATTCAAAAGTTCGACTTGGAAGATACGGGAAAACTAGTTGCCATTATCGCCGCTAGTGAAGTGACAAAGGACTACTTAATCAAACAAAAGATTTTACCTGAAAATATCAATATCTAAATATGGCATCTATCGCAATGATGTTGGGTGGAGCTTTGGCTAACGCTTTGGCTTTCACAGGATCAAGCTATCTGTTTTCAAGTTTATCCAAAGACAGAATCGATAAGGAAAGAAAACGTCATGATTTGGCCATAGAAAAATTACAAAAAGCACAGATTGAATGGCAGCAAAAACGACAGGAAAGGATCGATTGCATCAATAAGCAGCTCATGCTCGAAAAGAAGGCTGATTCAAAATTCGTAGAACTAAATGATGCAATGAGAGAGTACAATAGTGTATTTAGTAATCATCTTGAACCGCTATTACGAGAGCCTGTATTGAGTGACTTTTATACACCGAGTCATGATCAACATGAAAGAGAATTGGCTTTTATAGCTCTGAGTATGCTCGGTATTGGTGGTGCTGTGTGGTATTTTGAAAGATGAAGACCATCAACAAAAATTATGTTACACGATACATGTAACATATACACTTTCAGATGGTTACCGTCTAGTGACAAGGTATGTATAGATCAACCCTACAATCAGAGCCCATAAATTTTGACTTAACCAACCTACAACTTCTTTTGCTCTGTTCAATATCCATGATACGATAGACCCAATTATTCCTGGTAAAGCCTCTGCCGCTCTAGATGCCAATCTACCTAGAAGTGATGCTAACGCTTTTAGTTTATTTTTTATCCATTCCTTTGCACCGTCCTTTTTATCACCACCTTTGTCAGGATTTTGTGAAGAGTTTCCAGCTGCTGATGGTAACAAAGCTTCCACAAGAACACCGATAGCCATACCAAACGCTGTCAGAATGCTAACGATTGTTATACCTTGTTCGCGGAATAGTGTTCGTATCCTTTCACCTAATGAGGTATCTTTGTCGAGGACTTTAGCAATGGTTTCTTTGATGCTCGTAACTTGACTGTTTAATTTACCTTTGAGAATATCAATGTTCTCTTTCCTAGCTTTCAACTCTTCACGTAATCCCTCCACTCTCTCTTCAACCTCTTTTCGTTGTTCGTCCGTGTATGTTGCATCATTTTCCATCTCCTCCAACTTGTTTTTCTCTCGATCGATATGCTGTTCTATTCGAACCTTTTTCGCAACCTCTTCCTGAAGACCTCCTCGTATGTTTCTCAGCGCTTTATCCAATCCTAACAACTCACGTACAGGATATTCAAATAGATCGCCGGTCTGAGTCATTTCATGATCGATAGATTGTTGTCTAAGCGTTGAAATTAAATCTTCCGTACTGTTTGCAATGTTCCGTGTAATTTCCTCAAGCTCTACATCACTCGATTTTGTGATTTTAGATGTCGAGGGAAGCTCTTCTTGTATTTTGTTGAGTGCAACTGCTTGTCGTGCTGTTATTTTACCCTTAGGTATATCAAACCCTAAACTACGTAACCCCTCCTTACCCAATATTCGAGCTATCTCTCCGGTAGCCTTTAGTATCTTTTCGCTCGTCAATGGTTTGGTATTGTCTTTGTAGTATAATTCACCATCTCTAATTTCAAACTGATCGGTATATAACACCTTAGGGTATTGCTGGAGCCTTTCAGATAATCTTTTGTATATATCACCAACAAAATTTTTCAAAAGTTCAATTTTCTGATCTCCACCACCAAATGAGGTTTCACCCGTCGCTCCGCGTGTATCTATTTGTTCACCACCCGAAGTTGGTATGAGAGGAAACGTTTCATCGGTTGTTTCATCTGTCGTCATCCCATGTTCTCCAAAGGGGTCAATATCAATGTCTGCCATTTTATTTATTTAGAGGATAATTTATTATTAATTATGTTATAACAAACCTCTAAATATGAATGTTAAAATTTATCCAAAACTACCCACTGCTCCTGAGGATTTGAATGAGCAGGAAAAGTTTAACGCAAGCGTAATAAATTCAGAATTTGAAGAGTTGATAAAACTTAAGAACAAGTTTAGCATCAAGCTCAAGAGATACAACAAGGCGATAGAACGATCGATGCTACTAAATGCTAGCTCAAGCGCTATAACCATTGGCTCTGGCATCGGTTCAATTGCAACAGGGGCTACTATTATCGGAATACCTATTTCTGCAGGATTAGGTGGTGTAGCCTTAGCCGGCTCTATCTGTACCGGACTTACCACAGCTGTCATCAAAAGATATCAAAAGAAAGTAGAAAAAGTGATAAAATTATATGATATTGTTACATCCTCAATTTCTGTCTTCGAAACAAGTATCTCACAGGCGCTGAGTGATGGAAGGATCAATTACAAAGAATTCCAGGTTTTGCAGGGAACATATTACAAAGCTTTAGAAGGACTCAGTTCTACAGATAGAAAGATTGGTACCGAAGCTCAAAATCAATTTCAAAAAAGTTTGATGGTAGAACTCCAAAACTTGAAAAAGTCAATAACGGAAAATGGTTACTAGGATGTGTGGTTATGTGTTCCTCAATTTGAAAAGTGATAAAGTGATAAATGAAACTGATATAAAGAGATATGATCACAAGTATATATAGACAATGGAATTCCCAACAGTTGATACATTCGAACAAACAATCAAAAAGCAAAACAAGGAACAAATGGCAGAGATCATAAAGTGGCGAGAGCTACCTGAAAACGTGATTTATCATGTTAAATTTTTTTCTACAAAAGCTATGTATGCAGAGTTGAAAGACGGAGCAGGAAATATATATATTATATATTATATAAATATATATAAGGTGGTTGCCTGAAAGACTTTTCATTGAATTAAATGATTATGGTTGGAGCTCTAGAGAGACCTTTGTCAGACCGAAAGGTCTCAAACAATCTCAAAAGAATCCAGAAAGACAATTCTTTGATTATGACATTATATGGCGCTAGATAAAATCTCGTCGACTCATCTTTACTTGTTTCTAGTAAAGATACTTTTGTACGATTCACCAACCTTGCACATAATCAGGAGGTAGCTCTGTATCTTCAGGTATTAATATTAACTCTTCTTTCACAAAAGCTCGTTCAGGTCCATCTTGAAGGTAATACATTACACGGTTACCAGGTTGATCTATTACCTCACTCAATCTATAAGTCTTCTTTGACCATATCCTATCTGTTGCTCTTTTTCGATGGTCATCGTGCTCTTCACCCGGTTGCAATAGTTATCTATACAAACCATCTTGAGGTAATTTTTCTTCAGGTGGATAGCTCTCTCGTTTAGCGAGAGGCACCTCTTTCAATTTAATAGCATCTTTCGGTTTCATATCGATCATCCGAGTCTTCGTATCGTTTAATCTATCCACAAGTTTATACAAATATTTGACCCACGTAAATGATACCTTTTCCGAATCGTTCAGTTCTTGAGCATCTTGTATTTTGAATAAATTTTCGGCAAGTATCTTGTTCAACGCCTCGACAAACGCTGTATGGGTATGCTTATATTTAGTAGTTACTCTTTTAATTTCAACGTTATTCTTCTCCAACAGCTTTGTCACATCGGCTTTGAATTCTGAACCGTTATCACATTGAAATACTTTTGGATAGTTTAAGGGTCCAACTCTATAGATATCTCTTATCATATCGGCAACCTCTTTGGCTTTCTTAGTCTTCAATGGTCGGGCTACTTTGTAACGTGAAGCAACATCGATAGCGGATAAGATGTACTTGTATTTATTACCATATAGCATATCACTAGGCATATATAATATATCAAATTGATGAATCTCATTCGGTTTAGTTACCTCATAATGTGAACGTTCAACATGTTTCGGTGCTGGTAAATGTACTTGCCACAAAGCTTGTTTTGATAGCCACTTCTTAATTACCTTCGGTTTGAAGTCGAATCCTCTTAGATTGCGAACAGCCTTTTGTCCTTTCCATAAGTTTTGAGGTTGATAATAAATCTCTTGAAGTTTAATGTCTGACATTTTTTATTTATAAACAACGTTTTATTTTAGCTCATTTTGTTAAAAAAATGACATCAAAGTGGCTTAAAAGTTTTTATTATCTTTATATAAAGAATAAACATGACCGACAAAATAGAATCAGATTACCAATCAATGGGTTTTAGTGCGTTACGAGCATTATGTGCGTCACGAAAAATAAAATATGTTAACCAAATGAACAAAGCTAAATTGCTTGAGGTACTTGAGAAAAATGATAAGGATCCATCTTATACTCTCGATCCTGATACGAAACAAGCATTTTATACACGCTATTCAAACTGGATAAATAACAACGAAGAAAAATATCTCAGATATCGAGAGCATAATAATGAGCAGAAAAAGATGGTTCGGAAACAAAAAAAATTGGCTCGTTCAACCTTGTAGAGGCTGTGTTTTTTGTTACTTAAAATCGAGTAACAAATGTTAACTATATAGTCTGAAAAAATTGGAAATTTCTAAACTACCTTAAAGCAATCATGATCACTTAAATATTACACAAATAATAATTATACAATATGACTTCACGAAATACTGTTGTTGAATTAAAAGCTCTTGCAAGAGAACGCGGTCTACATGGCTATTCAAAACTCAGAAAAGCTGAGTTGATCGAATTATTAGCAAACCCACCTGTCCGACCTGTTCCACCACCAAGACCTACTAGGTTTAACCGACCTGTTCCACCACCAAGACCTGTTCCATTTATTCCTACCCAACAAGATATGGATTTGTTTGAGCAACAAGAAATGAGAAAATCTCGACCTGTTGTGAAAAGCAAGTTGAATGAATGGAGAGATTGGTTAGTAGATCATGTACCTAAACATATTCGTGAGAAAGTGAGTAGCGCTTATAGAGAGATGAAGAAGAAGATTCTCAATCTCTACAAGAGGAAGAATGATGAAAAAGATGAAAAATTGGTGGAACCAGAAGCGTTTGTCCCCATTGAAATGGCGTTTGAGGGTTCTTACAAAAGGTTCAAGATAAACTCAGATGGAAAAAAGGACGTTGATTCGTTTCTCAAAAGGTTCGACCCATTTTAAGTGATCTGATTATGAGAGAACTCAAAAAAAAAAATCAATAAAAATTCAAGCAACTGTGTGGATCAAATGGAGAAAAGAAGATCTATCCAATCCTGAAGCGACAATCTATGTTGATAAGGCGTTCAATAGCAATATGGAAACAATTCACAATGAAAGCGATATATCTGATGTTATTAATAAGATGTTCAATAAGATAATCGAACAGGTTGAAAACCCTGCGTTACCTCAATCCGGCTTTGTTATCGATAAAATTTTAAATATTGATGTGGATTTTCACAAGCTAAAATTAACGAGAGGCAGCTCTTACTTACCGCTACCTAAGAATTTCAGTGGTAAGAAATCAGTAATCAATCGCTAACGAAGATGATGAAGAGTGTTTCAAATGGGCTGTTACTGCAGCTTTGAACCACAATGAGATTAAGAAAAATCCACAAAGGATAATGAATCTCAAGAAACACATT